>JARQTH010000301.1:2083492-2100956 GCA_030142595.1 Trachelus iudaicus | reverse complement strand
GGTCATATTCGTGATCAGTGAAGCCTCCCGAACACCGCCATACCCACCGGGTCAGGTAGTTCCGGAACACCCTGTATGCGCGTGGTTTGTGTCTATGTGCGTGTGTGACTGTCAGTATGCGGTATGGCTCTTGGTTAATATTGCGTGTGAGTCAATTAGTATCCACACTTTGTACCCTGCATGACATGTATTCTCGTGTTATTACGTATATATATGTGTATATCAAGATACTCGACCGAGTCTCGCGCCAAGTACAGGCAACCGGCTGTATAGGGCACGGCCCGCCGAGAATCTTTACCCGAGTCAACTCTTATATATACCTGCGTTTGGAATCGAATATCTTATGAACCGCTATATCGCTGTACTGCTACTGATACATTCACTATAGGAATTGAGGGTTCTGAATCGATTGCCAGCAAGATCAATGTGACGAATGTACGAGATCAGGGCGTATTGAGATGGCGAGCGAAATGACTTTATTTTAGTTCCGTCGTCGTCGTCGTCATCGTCCTCGCACGTTCATCTATTTTTTTACGTAACAGATGGCGCTGGTTGTGAGACGCGGTTGAGTCTTGCGCCAAGTACAGGCTAGGCGGTGAAACAAGTCATGTAACTGAGCGTCTTGTGTTTCGAATCAAAAAATAGAAAATATATTTACGGTGTCATTCTTGAAACTTGGAATCTAAGCTCTATTTGGCCTGAAATGAAGTATGTAAACGAACTGCGTTCAACTCGATGGAGATAATTAGAAAGTGTATTCATTTGTATTGAAATAAGTGATTACGCGTTAAAAAATCTCTTTTGCTCTATCTCAAAGTGTGAGGCGATCTTACTTGATCTATTTTATCATCACCTTCTATAGTAGATTTTTTTTCCGAATAAAAAAATTATCTATAATATCATTTGACTTAACATTTCTCAAAGATTATGAACGAATATGGTAAACTGCGGACTAAAGCTAATGAAACTGGATATGTGATCATTAAAAAGTTTATACGACAATTTGCAAAAATTAGTGAAATACCGGGCAAAAAGAGTGCGCGAACTGCATATCCGCTATAATTTATAGTTTGATGATGTTTATTTTATCTTTATCTTATTTTATTTAGCCATGTTCACTATTTGAAATAACATAGCTGGATGGCATTTTGACATGCAATATTAGATCAAATTATTAGTACATTTTGCAAGTAAATTTCTTTATATTTCCTAATTGTTTCTTCGCTTTATATAATTATGGATCGATTATATAGTCCTTTCAGCTGAATTGCACTTTCCATTGAATACTACATTTTCGTTACAAATTCAGATATATCTTTATCCACTTCTAAAAAAAAATGAGATTATATATTAAATTTAAATGCCTTTCAACACTTCCGGCAACGCAATATATTTTTCTGATGACCGACGCCATAATGAATACACATCTCAAATCTGTAAGGATGCATAACTGCAACGAATTCACGTTCATTTTACATCAATACATATTTCGTGTACTTAGAATTTCTTGAATATAAAATAACGAACAAAAACTTCTGATATCCTCCACAAAAATACTTTCAGGTAAAAAAACTCGCCAAGTACAGGATTACTGTGAATTCCCCTAACAAAAAATACTGAAATCACATTATAATGCCAATTATTACATAAGTCGCTACAAATCTACTTATTATATGATCTAGTAATGGTTCATCGCATTAATTGTATTTTCAAAATTTTCTATATTGTCTTCATTAATCTTCTGTCCTATTATTGTTGCTTATATCTATTTCTGATTTAATAGTCAATTAATATTTAAAATAATTAATAACATCCTAGGTTATTCTATATCGAGTACTTCTTGGTGGGTCTATGCCTTACCCAAAATAACTTAGACTTTAGTATGCTTTCTGAAATTCACTGTCAGATGGTAAGAATGCTCACAAAAATGCTCTCTCATGTATATAGATGAAACGCGATACAACGTTTGCAATATTATCAATGAATATGTTAGTCCGCCAGAAGTTAATAGTGTGAAGCTTTCATCACGGACCCGCCAAGTAGTACTCGATATACAATAAAATCAGCTAACGCGTTATTAATTATTGATTGACTATTAAATCATAATTAAATATAAGCAACAGTAATAACACAAAAGACTAGTGAATAAGTATAGAAAATTTTTAAAATACAATTAATATGATGAACCATTGCTAGATCATATAATAAGTAGATTTGAAGTGACTTATGTACTAAACATTATAATGAGATTTCAATATTTGTTATCAGGCGAATTCATAGTAACCTTGTACTTCGCAAGTTTTTCTTAACACGAAAGTGTTTTTGTGCGGCATATATATATATATATATATATCTCAGTGTGTTCATACATACATATAATACTTAATTGTCGCAATCATACAATTGTAAGGACTCGTGTCTCGTTTATATACATTGTCGTGTTTTTCGTTAAATTTTTTATAATTAGTCACTATAACGTACGTTACGGTATCTTTAATGAATTGTAACTCTCGTGTTGGAAAAAAAAAGGAATTTCTCATTATAAAATATCAAAGAAACGATATTCAATGATTTGATTACGTGAATACGTGTCGCCGATGCTTTTGCGATGTCTGTCGACGTTAAGATGAAGTGTCGCGATTACATATGGTGTTTCTTTTGAGCTTAAGTTTTTAAAAGTAAAAAGTCATTACGACAGCAACGCTACGCGGACGGTGCACGATGCACGTTCAATGAATTGTCTTCAGTGTTTGATTGCGCGTTACTTTGGAAGACCCTGGCGACGATGTGACGGATCTTTACTGCATTTGCTTTGACGATAGTTTTCTTTTGGATCTTTATTGTTTTTGTGAAATGTTATTTTTTTTTTGGGGGGGGGGGCTTTTTCGTAAATACTCGCATTCGTACGATCGATGTCGCGTCGATGACGGAGCTTAGATATTTTCTTGAATTACTATGATACAGGCTTTTCCTTTCTTTGGTTTGACGTATTTTGTCTTTCTTGAGCTCCTTTCAATGCATGAATATGTTTTCCAGTGTGCGTGTAAGTGTTGAATTGGATTGTTTGTTTTTCATTTTCCTAGTGATTTCTTACATCGCCAGGAGGCAGGAGCGGAGATATGTTTCTCGTAAGAGAAACTGAGTCTGGCGAACTACGCTTGTCTCTGTGTTTCTCGTAGCTTCTGCCTACCATTTATACATAAATGTGATACAATTTTTGAAAAATACCGTAAGAGTGATGTAACGGCGTATTTTTTTGATTTTGGTGTATTGCATTTATGTTAATTGTTATAGGGATGTACCGGTGGCAGGGTGATCTCGAAGGAAATTCGATAGGAGAAAGGATCGATGATTTTTTTTTTTCTTTTAAATGGAGGAGGTTTAGGCGGATGTGAAATCTCCTCTCTTCGTACTAGAATCGTGCGCAATTTGTTCTCGTAATAAATTTCGCGGATCGACCTTAATTAATTAATATCTACGCGTACCACGGAACGTTCATTACGTATTACGAAGAAACATTTCCTATGGAAGTACGTTCTAGGCATATTTCAAAATTTATCCACATCCCATTTTTCGTTACTTTACCTTTTAAACATTTTTTAAAATTAACAATCTTGCAACTGACGGCTATGTACTTCGCGTTGAGTAGAACTGCGTGCAGGCGAGTTACTCTTGACACTCAATATTTCCTCTAAACGCTTTCCTTTACTTTCTCTCATTTTCTCTGTCTGTCGCTCAAACGTACACACACTTTTTCGTACTTTTATATTTTTTTTTTAGTGGGGGATATTTTTTCAATTGTAATTCTTTTCGTATTTTTTCCCCTTGCGTTCCTTAATGGCTCTGCTATCTCATAAATTTTTCGTTTTTTTTTTCATTTTTTTCTAACTTTTTATTCATCTTTTTTTTTCGTACTTCGCGCGCATTTCGCAACGTCTTCCGCGCATCGAGAACAATCGTGTGCGAGAACGACGCGGCGATACGTCATTATCGCCGGACGAATTACTAATTCTCGAGATCTCTAGCCTCGATATATAATTTTTCTATTTTTTTTCCTCATTTATTTTTCTTCCTCTCAATGTATTTCTCTATGCAAGAACGAATACATAACGATCTCCCTAAACATTTCAAGCAGACAAGGAAACATGTTCTAAAGGACGAGGCGCTCGTCTGCACGGTTCAGAAAAGTCGCCGCTCGTGAATCCAGAGAAAGATGCGCGCGCATTCACGATTTCCCAAATATGTTTGGCCCGTCGATCTTCCAAATTCTCGCCTTGCCATCTTAGCTTCGCATTTTGTCGTCTCGTCTATCTTTTTTCCAACTCAAAATTTTCATCGTAATCGATTATTGTTCACCTTCCTACGCTTGACGGACGAAATATCTACGACGTTCCACAATCTGACGTCTATCGGATCCAACTCGATCGCAAGGCACTTTCGCTCTTGATCTCGTTCTGTGGTGACAGTCCGTCCAAGTACAGCAAAATATACTTCCTGTGGATTGACGTTGCGCCTAGGAACGTATTGGAGGGTGACACGATCGATTGAAATTAAAAAAAACCACGTTGCCTTCCCTATCTTTCTCTTTATTCGCGATATGCGAAATAATGGGTTCCCACGTGAATTTTCCAAGAACGTACTTCCCTCCGCGCAAACACGCTTACTTATTAATAATACGTTCATTAATTCGAAAGTTCACATCGTCGTTCCTCGTTTCTTTGTTTCATATTATATCTTCTGTCTCCCTTACTCTCGTAACTTTCGTTAACATTATTTTTTTCTTCGTATCCTTTTCTTATTTACCTCAATTACAAGAATTTCTTCTCGCGAGGCTAGAGATCTCTCCGATTATATCAAGGAGTCACTGACTGCTATAACGCGTTACTCGTTCAAATATGTATAGTATTTATAAATTTATTATGTATATAGTCGTTAACAGGCCGTGGCTATACAGGGCCCACTACGTTAACGTCATTTTGTGGCACGCGGTCTCCCAGTTTCTCGAATGCGTTCACACAGTGATTCATTCTCTCCCATTAGCTCGTGCTTTTGTATAAGTCATCGATATCCTTGCGGCGCGTCGTTCCTCGTTCACCACCTACCGATCTTCCTCAAACTCTTCCTCGTAATCATTCACAATCACATTCACGTATCCCTCTCGTCGTTCGGGGGTTGGGCAGGGGTAGCTAAGGTCGGGTTAAACGGGGAGGGGGAAGGCTTGTTATACCATTCTCACCTTCCAAGCGTAAAATGCATCTCTATCGGAGAATCCTTGTGTTACCCAAGAAGTCAAGACTGCTCCTGAGAGTCAATAAGCGAAGATGCACGTGGTGCACGGATGTAAATATCGACGTGTAGTTTCTGCGAAGAAAGCGTCAAGAAATGGCCGAAGAATCGTCGTATCACTTGGTGACACGTGAAATCCAATTCGACGGGAACATTATCTCTTTCTTGTTCTCTCATTGGTGATCTCTTATGTTCTCATTTCAATTTATCTCTCTCTATCTCTTGCACTCTCTCGTTTTCTCTTCCCCCTCTCACGCTTTCGCTCTCTCTCATCCGGTCATGCGCTTGGGATCCTCTTCTTGGAAGAGGTAGGTAGACCAGTAGATGATATTGAAGAGGATGAACATTAGGGGAAAGGCGATACGTGCGACGACGTCGATCCTTGCGCTACCCTTAGCCCGACAGGTGAACCATCTACGCGGTAAAAGGCCCCAGCAGCATCTCTCGGTCCGGCCGAGTGGTAGCCGGGGGAAGCGACGAAAGTCTTGCGTCCTGTGTAGTGTCGGCGGTGACGGCGTGGGCATCGGCGATGGCGACGGTGAGGACGAGGTCCTCGAGGTCCTCGACGAACGCGAGGCTCTCGAGGAGCATTGAGCTGTGTGCCCGAGGTGTGTCTGGGAAGAGGACGACGAGGGTGATCGAGGCTGATGCCGATGACGATGGTGGTGATGATGTCGATTGTGAGGCCGCGAGCGATGACGAGTGTGGGAGTAATGGGGATGGCCGCGAGCCACGTCCCTTGGTCCGAGCGCTTCCTCATCGAGATTCACTCGCCCTCCGCTTCCTCTCGGAACAGGTACGTGGACCAGTACGCGAGGTTGAACAGAGCGAATACTAGGGGGAAGGTGATCCGAGAGATGACGTCGATGCGCTTGGACCTCGTCGGGAACTTGGACAGCCACGACCTGCAGCAGTTTTTTGGCGGCGACTGCATGTGTATCTCGCACTGCCGCATCTTATCCAACGACATCGTATCCTCCTGGTGTCTTACCAGAGGCTTCTGAAAAAAATGACAAAGGTTTTGCTCCGCTCCTCGTTTTACGCTAAACGCAAAATCCAGAGATTCGCTTTACTGTTTATTCCCTTGGAGACTGTCCAACTTCTTTTACATATTTTTCCATTTCTGATCTTTTTACCCATTTCACTGTTTCTTTCTATTTATCTCTTCCTGCCTTACTCTTCCTGTCTCTCTACCTCTCTTACAGTATCACTTTCTAACCGGGATGTTTTTTTTTTTTTTTTCGTTTTTCTTTATACGCTTTCATACTTAGCTCCCTTTGTACTGCTCATTCCATTCTATAGAAGCTTTACTTGGATCTTTCTTTGACTATACCGCAACTGTCCTCGTGTCACTGGGTCTGCGAATATTTCCAATTCTCTTTTTGCATCCATCTCACTGTACTCTGAGAAATTTCAAAGCCAGGATACCAAGAGACAAAATGAACAGTCAAAGCGAATCTCCAGTCCGACCAGGACGGTTTATTTATATACTAGGCGAATTGATATCTCTTTTAATATAGAAGTACTATGAAAGTCTTCCGCATTATTTTCAAATAATAATACCAAGACACAGATTCTATACAGAAAGGACACTGACCATAGCGAAATTCGTCGTTCCATCCGGCTCTATTAGCTCAGCAGCTGGCTCGACAGATGCCGAGGGCTCTATTTCACGATATTTCTTCTTCATATTCTCACGATGCATGTCGCTACGCGATGCGTAGTTGACCAATGCGAACTCCAGAAGTGCGCCAAAGACGAACGTCAAACACACCCCCGTCCATACGTCAATGGCCTTTGTATAGGAGACTGGTGGCAGTGAAGCGTTTATTCCAGAAGTCTGCGTGGCCATTGTCAATAGCGTAGTCACTCCTATAAAAGACATATATATATAAATATAAAGTAATTACACATCATGTTAATAAAAAAGAAATATTAATTAAATAATTGAAAAACTTGTGTACCTAGAGAAACTCGAGCTGGTACTGCACTCTGATCTAGCCAGAAGGACACCCAGGATACGATGACCAGCATGCAGCAGGGGATGTAGATCTGAATGAGATAATAACTGAACTCTCTTTTGAAGAGTAGATCCACCTTGAGACAACTGTACTCGCCTGAGAATAAAATATATATATTTTAATCAGTCAATTTCTTAATTGAATTACTTATATTATTTATTGTAATTATTTGCGAAGAGCACTCACCGGTATTTGTCTTACTGTTGCAGTAATCCGTTAGAAATTTCTCGAGCGTAAATCTGGGTAGGTGTAAGTTCCTGACAACCTGGACGGGGTCACCCTCTTTCCAGAGGAAAACCAGGTCGTCGGTCGTCCATCCGTCTGAAAAGTTCAGAGGTCACGTTACTCGTGAGATAATTGAGTTCAGTTGATCCGATATCAGTTCAACATGAGAAAATATTAATCCACTTACAGCTGGCCATTCGCAGTGAACAAGTTTGTCGATCCAGGGGATAAAGTTTCAGATCCATCGGACACGACAGAGTGAGTGATATCCTGTGGATGCGGTGTAATTATATTAATTAAAATCAATAATAATAAGAATATCGATTAATTTTTTTGTTTCAGTACACCATACCGTATGCTGTAGAGAACAGAACCGTGAGGGAAGATACGTATGTATACGTTTGGCATAATGATTTCGTGAAAATGACCTTCCTTCTCATTGGCAAAGAAAAGATCAGGCATCCATACTCGACTTGCTTCTGTTAACGTAAGATATTTTAATCGTCCTGAAAAAGAGAAAGATTGTCATTATTAATGTGATTAATATTTTTCAGTGATTCAGAGAGATCTGTATTTATGCTTTGGATGACAGTGACGTATACCAACCTCCGAAGTCATTAAACTTTAATCTCTCGTCCACCCATTGTTCCCGGAATGTCAATTGCACGGAATATTCCTGCGGGTGAAGAAATCCGGTTAAGCGGACAAACGATATATAATTTTTCAAAATTGCAAGCACTGCTTGAAATTTTTTTTTATTTCAACAAAAAACAAAGGAGGGATTTTATGCGCTTAAAGATGCGCCTTTTGTGTATATTTACATATGCCGACGGATCTTCCGAGTCTGTCTGAATATTTATGTGCGACCGCCGAAATTTGATAAAATGTGAATATTTTTTTCAAATTCAAATTTGGATTTCGTATATACGAGAAATTCGGGTTAAACGATGGAAAGATATTTATAGACAGAATGACCGATTTTGTTAAATCTCACGTAGCAAACAGAGAACCGTACAAGCTTATCAGAATGTACACTTACGTAATTTGTTTATATACAAATTTTCCAATTTGTAGAGATATGCAACGATTTTTATATTATTTGATATCGAAGCTACAGTAATGGAAGCATAAAATCATTACGATTGTACAATTGGCTATGCAATGTCTTACAGCAAAATTAGATCTCTGCAATGTGTATACATTGCTAAGCAACAACGTCATTATCTTCTAAAGCCTATTAAACGTACAGTAATTAAGCGTTTAAGTAACTTTTCATTGAACCGTTATACGTTTACCCGAAAATCAATTTTTCAAATTTATGAAGCTATTAATCAAGATAGAAAAACCTTCCGTGTACAATATCTGCCCGAAAATTCCTCAAAAACAATATACTTATAGAATGGGGAGTGAGAAAATGCAAAATAAAAATAGTAATACCTCTCACATTCGGCAATAATAAAATACACAGGTGACAAGTACAGTCAAAACGAAAAGAAAATCTTGTTAAAGATAAGAATTTCAAAAATATAAATAAATTTATCAAATTGACAATCAAAATAATGACTCAAAAGAAATTACGAGTTCTTGATTAATAGAGGATTTCAAACACGATCGTTAATCGTGTTATACGTTAATTTCACGGTCCGTTCAACCAAACGGCTAAGTGTGACTAGCCGTTAAATTAACGTGTCCGAAGGATCGATCCTTTTTTGGAGGGGCAGAGGGGATCACCATTGACTTTAACACGACCAATCGCCACAGACGTAATTCCGATAGCGCGTTGCCTTAATGACAGTTACTGACAATTAAAACAAGTCAATGGTTATCTCCATAGTGTAAATACACGTGATACCTGATGATCGATCATTTTTGTATGATCCACAACAGGTATCACGTTACGAATGTTTGTATATGATGATACAGGAAAAAAAAAGTATCGTGCAAAAGCGACATTGACTGAACTACTTCGAAGCGACTATAGCGATTTATATATATATATATATATATATATATGTATATAGCTGCCAAAATAAATACATGTATATATTATATATATATATTGTACTGTTAAGAAAAAATGGGTGGGCATGCATTTTGGCTCACGGTTTCGTTTGCAGCTCGTCGCCTTGTGGTTACTGGTTAGTCCCACGTTCTTCCTTCCTATTTTAGCTTGCTACTTGAGAATTCCTTTCGTACTGTTTTTTTTTATTTGTCCCCCGTTAAATGTCACTCTCTTTCGATTTTGAGGAGTTTCATAAAATATACGAAAGTCACAGTTATCGAATAGGATACCTCGAAAATTAATGGTACCATACTTGTTGATCGTATTGAATTTTTTTTGTCTTTGGATCATCTCAATATTTTTCATTTTTTTTTTCAAAATTCTTTATCAATAATTTCATCCACCAATTTCGTCTGGTCACGCGATCAGATCGAAGAAACTTTTTAAAGGTTTATCTCGAAATAAATAATTCGATGATAATGGGATACCGATAACTGAACGCGGCTCACTCTGTATCGTAACCATTAAATAACTTTCGTCGATTTTATGTTCATAGTCAATCAGCACGAGTGCACAGTATCGTAGAAATAATGACTTTCAAGACATATCACTGTAAGAGCAATGGTAATATAAAACTTTTGCGTAGACGTGTACCTTGCTCCATGTGACCACGTGTTTATAGAGGTGTAAAGTTTGGAAAAAAAAAATTCAAAAAAAGGTTATGCCAGATTACAGTAAATCACAGGTGCGCAAGAATGACGTCTTAAAAAAAAATAGTGAGTTCGGCCATTATTACAATCGGTTCAAAAAAAACGTTGATAAATCCACTGAAAGGCAGGTATACAGGATTCGTAATACATTCCAAAGTGAACGACGGCACATGTATATTTCAAACCTTCACAATATAATGTGAACAATATAAATAATAATGATAATAACAATAATAATAAGTCTCTTAATAACATTACCAAAACATTTCATCACATTTAACCAAAATCCCAATAAAGATCCTCTCTCTCTAATCTCCTACGATTTCTTTAGATAAAATTTGAATTTTCTCTTCTCGGTGACAGTGTAATTAAACAAACCCATTAACATTCATATCACCCAGCATATATACATATAAGTATATAACAAATTACCCGTAGGCCCTTATTACTCGACGTTATCACTCGTCGAATTTTTTTTTCCGCGTTTCGAATTTTCCATTCGCTTGCGCACACATACTGCAACCGGAGATACAAATATCCAACAGGATAATTTCCAGGGGGAGTAACAGAAAAAAAAAATCATCAAAATCGATCACGGTCGCGCGCAGGACAGTCCTTATCGTTCCTATCGCGAAGTCCCGCCAACACAGGGTGACCCTAATGAGCAAATCGGGACAACCGGAAGTTCATTATCTCCAAGTATTAAGGTAATACACAACTCTTTTAGTATGCAATCATAATTTTAAGACACGAGAAGACTGCACAGACTCGAAGACCGTCCCCTAAGGAGGTTTGACTGTATACATGAATACACAAGTTGCCTAACCAAGCAGATAAGACACAAGTATACTAAAAACTTGTACATAAGCAACCTTGTGTAAGACGTCTCTTACGTTGACAATGTAAATTATTCAATTCGACGGTTGCATTATATTTTATGATCTCCTTTCAGAATTCTTATCGTCGACCCGATGACGTCATTGACTACGATGGTATGGAGTATTATTGGATAGATATTGGCAAAACAGCGACGAATCTTTTCCTTCTTTCCTTCCGCCCCTCCCCCCACCCCGCCACTTTTCCCGACCCTAGTCAAACGATACGAAATTCAAATTCCAAATTCTTCCGCCTTTCTGAATTTTTTAGCAATTTTACGAATTTCACGGAAGACCGAATACCACCACTAATGACTGGGTCGAATGGAAGATTGGGGAGAGGAGGAGGGGGGGGGGACACGGAAGGGGATAGGAATAAGGAAGGGGTAGCTACTTTCTGTTTGCAATATAGGGTTGTTTCATCGTATCTATATAAAACCTATATCAGAGGCTTGAACACGTGTTACACGATGCGCAAGATGAGGGTTACATTGCTCTTATATATGTTTATCACGGGGTTATATGGGAGCAGGTAATGGGTCGTACTACGCATGCGCGCACGCATCTTATGATTTATTCTCGGTTGGCCTTTACGCTTCGTCGGGTGTCTACGTGGCCACCCTTTTGATTTATATCCATGGGTGGTCTTCGAGAGTGGCAAACCTTCCCTACCCCTTCTCTTCCTTTAAATTGTATGTTTGATATATGGCGGGTTGCTGGTTGGTAATCTTTGCTCCTAGTATGCTCTTCTACCCTTTAGTTAGGGAATGTGCTTTGTACGTATTAGCAGCATTCGCTCGAGTTTTTCAACAAGTGAAACCACTGTAGTCTATACTTCACAGGGTTAATAAATGTTTTTGTTAAAATATGAGGAACTGAAAGGACAAACGTAGCTCGACGTCAAAGTCGAATCCACTATGATATATGTGCGTGCGTATGTGTGTGTGTATGTGTATACATATTTATTTATTAGAAATGCCAAGCATTCATATCTCTGTAATTTTTATGTTTTTCAGTGTTTATGTTTATATTATGCAAAGTGAAATTTATTAAAAATGAATTCAAGGAAAACTCAAGCTGGTAACGTACGAAGGGAGTTTATATAGCATTGAATATTTCGGCGGCCATAACAGTCGGATAATATAGCAGTGAAGAACAAATATTGAGAAAAATATTATTGTTTGTCGTTACGTAGGAAAATATTGACTTCTGACTCGCAATCGATTTGATTAATTGTATGTTGGATATTGGGTAGGTAGGGATGATCGGGGTTTGTGAATATGTAAACGAAAAAGATAAATAAAACAATGGATACGGGGTTCGGAGCCGTGGCCGAAACACGTGGCGCAAAAGAGCGTTGGCTCGTGGTGCCAGATTGGAAACGCGAAATTCTCGCCTGTTAAATCAATCGTGAATAAGATGCCAACCATGCAGAGAAATTTAAACGTTAATCGAAAGGAAGTGAGAGTCAGGGAGAGAAAATAAATGGAAATACCGTAACACCAATGTTTCAGAGCAGCCAGGCACATTGCTTATACATATTGCACGCTGCGCACGCGCAGTACCAAACAAATCCATCGAACCAATCGACCAATCATTCGTCAATCAATATACAATTATAGGCGTATGCACACACGTGATAGAATCGCACACAAATCATTCCAAAGAAAATAAATATATATATATATATAATTTTAAAAAAGTACAATAGACATAATAATAATATATATGTATAAAATTCCTTCCAGTTGATGGTAAAAATAAAAAATTATTATCAAGACCAAGACAGGCCTACCAACCAAATTTACAAAACAGCGCCATATTGTCTCATGTGTCGACTGTGTATCGTTAACGAAGAAGTTAAAGATAGGCTTCATGAATATCTTCATCTGTTATCACAGACTCCCTTGAAGGGAAACCTCGAAATATACAAACGACGAAACTTCCAGCGCACATTGATACCACCATTAGGAACCCACAATTGGATTTCAGCTCAGTTTCCTAATAAACCTTTACATTCGAAGAAAGTGTCTCCCTCGCAAACGTCACGGCGAAAGATAACATCTTATCAAAATCATTGCATAATGTTACGCGAAGTACGTCCTTGTCAATTTGCCACAGAATTCAGCCCCACCCGTCAATCACTAGTATAAGTACAATCACTGCCAATGCTTGCACAATCGTTTAAATGCACATGGTATATCTATATACAACAACGTATATAGATATACAACATGCGTATTTCGCCTCACAATGCAACTCCATTATAAACATATCCATTGTCTAATATCAGTCGCGATCAAAGGTGCCATCTCCTTGTGCACTAACCATACAAAGGAGTCCCATGAATCCGATACCGTTATCGAACTACCAGCATTATTTAAAATAAAAAAGACCATGCAACCGTGTAACTCGAACATCATTCAAATTCACCACATAACGCACGAAGCTTTCTTACGCAATGCGCAAGGACGTCTCGTGACGTATAAAAATGTCAATAACGGCGTCCCTCGCTCGTAATCGTCATGGTTCACGGCTCCGTGCGCTAAGCTTAAATTATTCTGCCCCGTGACAAAACAACGCTCTGAAAATATACCATCTTTATTCTGCACAGCTTCGGGCCTCCGTCACTGCGTAAAACAATCTTAAATTCCCCGGGTCGTGTATCCCGCGTACAATGGGATAAACATTTGAGTTCATTTTGCCGGTACACGCTATTCCATATTTATCCTTTTGACGAGAGGATTTGCTCCGCTAACGATACTGGATTGTTAACCTTGACAAAAGATCCCAACGCTGGTACGAAAACTCGGTATTGTAGATATATACATATATATAAACAAATATACAAAGACCCGTGTACTTGACGTAATACCCCTATAGGCCAAAGTAAATACGAGTATATGTACTTTACACACGATAATTAATATATATATATATATATATACACATACACCTTCCATCCTATATTTGATCAATATCACAGTTTATACCCGTCTAAACAAACAAATAATATATATATATATAATCCATATTGTATGCAGTAGCCAATCAAAACCAGTCAATCTCTCATGTGTCAAACAGTCACTCGATCGTTCGTCGTTCAATCAATTTCACAATCTGAAATCAGCAATACCCATATCAATATAGATTACGTAAAATAGATCAGCCACAGAGAACACAGCGCATTCCCGACACATACGTTAGCCCAAGTCCAAAGCTATGTTCCATCAAAGGCGCGCGAGTGCGTATAGTTTCGTTCGATATATACCTACATATAATATATAATAATTGTGAGCGTTATATGTAAAATGTGTGTGTTCGCCGAAGATGCCTTAAAGCCGATACGTGAGAACGCGATTATTAATGTGCTGATAGTGAATAATGTGTTGTTTGATGTGTATAATAATAATAACAATAATACAGGCGTGTCACGACTCCGCTTGTGGTTGATATGTGTCTGCACTCGTGTAACAGTCTACAATAACAGCTAATTTAGTCTATACGCGATACGCGATAATAACATCACAATGTATCCTACGATATACAAAATATCTTTGTATTATATACTCTTGTGTAGTATATATATGAATATATATAAAGATAATATATAACTTATATCGATCGTCCCTTCGTGCTTCCCGAGCGTCTAAGTGAAAAAAGCAGCGTGCTTGCACGAGGTGCATATAATGTATGTACCCTCGTGTGTATTATACATATATATATTATATTTCTATAACGTCCCTTTTCGTTCGGCTTTCTTTCCTCCCTCTCTCGTCTTTCTTCTTTCACTTATGAGCAAAAGTCTGCCAGAGCGAGTATCTTAGCGTTCTCGATACGAAAACTCTTGTGGACGAGTCCGCTGTGTCTTTTTAGGTTATGTCTTACTGTCTCTCGCGTGCACTCACTCCTTCAATCTTTCAGTCTCTTTCGTTCACCGCTCATTCAGTTCGTCTCCCTCGCTCTTTCTCTCCTGCGTACCCGTTCTTTCTCACGTTCTCTCGTTCTCACTCTCTCCTTCTCTTTCTCCTTTTCAAGCCCACGTGAAAATCCCGGCGACGCATGGCGAACCGCGCAACTCACTTTAACAAGCTGATTGTATGTGTGTGTGTACATGTATGTATGTATATATATATATATATATATACACACATACTCAGATAGTCTCTGTACTTATGGTGCCAGAGAACTCGCTGATGCGTCTTCGACACAGATGCTTTAAAAAGAAAAACTCGACGCGTGGGCGCTGTGACGAAGGGAACTAAAGTATACGGATGTCTTGGACAAAGAGTGACTAAATATTTGAACTCTTTCATATAAATGACAAGTCGTGACGAGGACGTATTTATTGAGTGCCGTGTGGGCCGAGTCGCGTGACACTTACAATTTTATGACGTTTAGCGCCACTCGCCGGGACACTAATGTACTAGCGGGTTTTACGCAGTGGGGTTGTGTCGATGAGGGGTCACGTGGCCATAGAGCCAGAAACGCTTTGGGCTTTAAACGAATTTGAGGTTATTGTCGGCTAAGGGACTGGTAAGGAGAAAGACGTATCATCATTGAGGGTTATTTATTGAGCGAGTGAACGAGCGAACGATCGGAATGAATGATTAAGCGATTTGTGATAGCCGATTGAATGATCGGATATAGCGAGTGGATGATTGAATTGTGACTGGGTGATTGACGGTTGAGAGCGATCGTGCCATGCAGATGTACAGGCTTTCTTTTAGTTCATGGTGGTATTTTTTTTTTGGTGTGAATATAGCGATGCAGTAATGCGTGGATGATCTCGTGTATGGTGGCACACGAAAAACCGATGACACTCGCTAGGATCTTTGTACTTCTCGACTCCATTATTGATCGATCGATTTTGTCGTACTGAGTATCGGTAATATTACGTGATACGTAAATTATCGACGAGATCTTTTTACATTTTTTTTTTTAAATCGCATAACTATTGATTGGTGATCTGTTTTTCTCATTCTCTCTTTTCACTCTCGTGTTCATTTTGCGAAAATTCATCTAGATTCCCGTCCAATCGTCGCCGTTTCGCCGAGAATGAAAAGCGCGCTCTTGTGAGTGCCGCGACGGACCAGCAATTTCGCTCTCTGTTGTGAACGTATCGAAAATGAACTTTCAAGCCAGACAATACAGAAGTCAACGGCACTGGTTAAACGTAAAAGTTACTCGCACACGTTGTATATACATAAAGTTCAGTAAAGCTTTTAGCCGTTTCGCCGTAAAGCAGGTTTATTTTCCTGAAAATACGTATCTAGTACACTACATATACATATGAAATAAATATATATTTATATCCAGCGTAGACTCTCAAGTAATCGTGTCGATTTTTCGTGAGCCACCCCCTAGCTACTTTAGATATCCGTTTACGGTATATAATTGGTATCTGTGACCTCACAATTTGGTGACACTGATACGCGATATCTTTTATCGCACATACGACACTGCAATCGATATTCCATTGTATTACGTCACGAGGATATCAGCGAACTTTGATAAAGCGTCGAATGACGTGTATATGACAAGTGACGTCATCAAACGTGGAGCTCGCGACTTTATGAACCGCGTTCTTCGTCCTCGTCCTCTTCGTCTGCCGCCACCCGTTATAAACGCAGCGCCGTCAACGGGCGTCTCTAGTGATTTTAACGTATGAACACGAGGTCCGACAAGACACACGAGGTATATGTATAACACACTGAATCAATCAATCAATCGAACAATCAATCAATCAATATAGTTATGCTGATAGGTATACATGACAGTAACGACATCGAAAAGTCAACGATCCGACTGGTAGCACACATCCATTGGTAGCGCGGCGCACAAGTACAGTATACAAGTACAGTACAGAGAAGTGCAAGTTTTACGTAATCATATACACGTGACGTTATATAGATATACATGTGTGGCATATACAGATTGTAGGCCTTGTTGGTATTTTGTTGCACTCACCATTTTATAATCATCTATTTTGCTGATTGAGCGGAGAAAGATGTTGACGAACACAATTGTTGGGCCATCTAACACGTCGCCGGAACAGAACAAAACAAATCGATTAATAGATCATCGCCAAGGGCCGGGATTTACGTGTTCTATCGATATTTATCCTTCTTTTAATTAACTTTACTGTTTTTTTGTTCCATAATATCATTGTCATCATTATCACCATTGGTAGTAGTATATTTATTATTCTTTCCAGATTTCTCTCACTCTCTCTCTCTCTCTCTCTCTCTCTCTTATACTCTCATATTCTCGTTCTCTCTCTCTCTCTCTCTCTCTCTCTCTCTCTCTCTCTCTCTCTCTCTCTCTCTCTCTCTCTCTCTCTCT
>JARQTH010000301.1:2024171-2083392 GCA_030142595.1 Trachelus iudaicus | reverse complement strand
AGAGAGAGAGAGAGAGAGAGAAACACTCTCTTATTTTCTTTGTCTCTCTCTCTCTCTCTCTCTCTCTCTCTCTCTCTCTCTCTCTCTCTCTCTCTCTCTCTCTTTCTCTCCCCCTTCTTCTCTTTCTCTCTCTCACTCTTTCATTTCCCTTTCGATTGCTTTATTAGTCCGTTGCCGGGATCACGGAGGGTGTTATCACACGTAACAAGAGACGTAACGAGAATCATTGTACATATCTCCCTCCAACCATGATCGCCAGAACCTTCTATTTTTTATTCAGTGTTTCTTTTTTCTTCCGTCGAGGATAATTCGATGACTCGTATATTCTCGTGATGTATACTGATCGAACGGTCTCCAACGCCCCCCTTCTGTCTGTTACTGTCGCTCTCTCTTCTTCTTCTCTCTCTCTCTCTCCCTCTCTCTTTCTCTTTCAGCTCGATCATACTTTTATCAAATTAACATAACCGCCTGTCGTTGCCGCTTCGGGAATGAGACTGTTTTGAATCGTACGAGGAATAAGGGATGAAAAGTCATGAGGTCACAATAGCAGTATCGATAAGGATACAAAGCAGATTCAGTGAGATAAAAGAGAGAAAATGGTGCAATGGGAGAGCAACTGGCGTGAGACAAAGAGAGGGATGAATACCAAACTAGAGCTATCAGCATCACCAAGTGACCCTGGACCAATCTTGATCTTGATCCTTCTTCTGCCGTAGGGTCTCAAGGTGCAAAAACCTTCGAATCGTATTCCAAAAAAGTAATACAAAATTTTCGAAATGTTGTATTCTTCAATATAAAGAAAGTACGCTCCGTGATCCACGGCTGAAATTAATAATGGCGCGCCGTAACCTTGGCGCACAAAATAACCCAGCTTTAACGATTCAGCTACGTCGGAGGAAGCCAAACCGGGGACGACCGAGAGTTACTAAGCATAAGGTCGGCTATCCCTTCTGGCGATGGGAGATGTGAAATACGTCCTTGAAGAGGAGTCTAAATACCAAAGCCCTACCGGCGAAGGAGCAATGGCAACCTGGCTGCCTAAATTCCGGGTAGGTGGGAAATAGTGGTTGCGGTTTTCCAAGGTGGCCCGTGAAATACCGTAGTTAAGGGGGGCCGAGGAGAAACAGGCTTTAAGCTATAAGGGAGTCCTTCCGGCTATCGAGTACAATCACTCCTACCGTGTTATATCCCTGTAGATGATTTACAAGATATGAAGGTTTGTGCGTGATGTTTATATCCCATTTACTCCGTATTTTTGTACCTGCACCCCATTTACACACACATATATATATATATATATATATATAAATCTACGCATTCTATATTATCTTCTTCAACTCGTATCGCCTATATATGTGTATACATATATATATATATATATAAATGTACCTGCAACAGTGGCTTCGGGTTACTCGCCACGATTACCTAGGTGAGGATACTACGGGCAGACTTAATTACCTCATGAATTATAAAGAAACGAGCGCGGTAGGGTTAAACGGCCCTTAAGGTCCTGCAGGGTTACTCCGACGCCAAAGCACTTAACAATTTTCGCGGGTTCATTGCTCCGTGCATTAAATGCCGCCTACGATCTTTTAACGAGATATAAACAACGAGACGAGGCACCCTGGACGTCTTTCAACGTTACGATAGCGCCCTTGAGAGGACAGACGCATCGAATGTATTATTGAATTTCCCGCCAGGTGGCTACGCGTCTACGTTGAAAAGATACTGGGCAGCCATATTGTATTTACGGTCACGTGATTTGGCGCGGCAGCCATGTTAGATTTCTCGAAAGTTTCGTCACCTACAGCGGGATGTAGCGTGATTCTTTGGTTAGGTTAAACATCCTTATCAACGACGGTTCTGCGTTATTAACGGATAAACTTATGATTCAAGTAATTACGATCGTTTCAATTCCTTTTTATACGTTAATATAGATCCGGGACGTTTTCTCGCCGAGATTTTTCAATGGATTTTTCAGTTTCCGTCGCTGAAACGTTTTTTGGACCGGTCGTATACTTTGTACAACTACGTCAGGATTTTACTAAATGTTTCACCCAGACGAGAAAATTTTCACGATTGGAACTGCAACAGCTTCCAGGTAAAGTGAAGTTCATTCAATGCGGAATTGGATTTCATTGGATCTTTCCCAACTTCGCAGTGAAAATTTTTACTTTTTCTCTTTCTCAAGCATTTAAACTACATTGAGTATTTGCAACTGAAAAGATACCCGGAAGAGTCATTTTAAGCGTGAAAAATACTGTATACATATACATATAAACGCATGGCGCAGGTTTAATATATATATATATATTTATACAGTACAAAAATATATAGATATATACATAAAATACTCTGCGTCAATTCCACACGAATCGAGCAAAACTCTGAGTCGTCGTCGTCGTGTCGCGTTGCGCATACTTGTGAACACCTGCCGAGCTTTAGTCGCTCGAGTATTGTTCGCCGTAAGCCCTGCTCACTCGATATTCGCCAGGACGTTATTTATCACAATTTTTAACTCAGGGAAGCGTGCCTTACGCGTTGCGGTGCTCTTCGAATTTCTTCCTCGTTAGAATTCTCTCCCAGTCTCTTTTTCTCTTTTTACCCTCTCCCATTCTAATCGTCTACACATTCAAAGCTCATCGTCCTTTTTCTTCCAAGCTTTCTTTTTTTATTCTCCTCCCCCTTACGGCACACGTCCCAACGTGATTGCGTCCCTCCGGTAAGCTCCAATGTGAATCCGCATGTCACTCTTGCGCTTTAAACAACGTACACAAGGATACAGTAGAGGTACCTACCGCCTTGTTCACGTGCGTTTTCCCTTCCATTGAGTGACCTATGACCTGTACCGTATAGCTGTACACTATATACATATATTCTATTCTACAATTTGGACAGTCTATCCTGAATGTATTTACTGTACGAACAAAACACGTTAAAAAGATGAACGGTGATAAAAAAAAATTTTAAAAAGGACAATGTGGGTGGAGAGATAAGTGGGGGACAAAATAAAAAAAATAGTCTGCTTCTCATTTTTTTGCCACTTTTACCGATTCGCGATGGCGTACAGACAATTCGTATCCCAACATTCTCCTGCCGCTTGTAAATTAGATATCGCGAGCGAGAGATGCACGCGTCGCGTCGCGACGCTGTAATATTTCAAAAGGACACTCCAGAGAGGGGGGTTGGGGCAGAGGGGAAATAAAAATGAGACGGGTCTCAAGCCTTTTTATACGGACGTGACACATTGCCCACTTGTCTCTCAGGTTCACGTAGAGCAGACCTTGGTCACCCGTGACGGCCGGGTGTATCGTGGATTAATTTATCGCAATGGGCAAACGGCATTTCCTGGTGTCGAGGAATACAACCACCAAAATGGTAGATAGGTGGAAAGAAAAAAAAAAGAAAAAAAATTAGATAAAAACTGAAGAAAGTTACGAGATGAGTTTCGAAGGTTTTTTAATTTCGCGGGCTAAAGTTAGTCCGGGAATCGGGGATAATTCTGTTGTTATCTTTACCGCGTCCTGCGCGCGGGATGCTGAATCGATCGGCAGCTCCTATAGTAGGACCAGCGTAGTAGGAACCTGCAGAGACGGAAATACAGGAGCGTATACGGTAATACGACGAAGACGGAATTACGGTCGATGGGTGTGAGTCGTAGCGCGGGAAAATGAAAATTTTAAATCCAAGATAAAATTTAACCTTTGACCCCGGACGTTTTCTCTCGATCCCTGCCTTTCCTCGCCCTTTTTAACCTAGTTCTTGTTACTCCCCGGCCTCTTGAGAATTTCTATGCACCGCGTCCAGCGTTCCCGTGGTGCTTTGAGAAAACCGACGGTGGAGGCTTTACCGAATTTTTTGAAGTCGCACAAGATGAAGAAAGCGGTGTCAAGATGTAGCGTTTCTAGGGTCACGCGGGATATGAAGTCAAAGGGTAAACGAGTACTCGTTGAAACGACCTTAAACAGCGCGCAACTCACTCTTTAAGAATAAAGGACCAATTACACTATTCACGCGAAATATCCTACTTCCGGAAAATCGCTGTAAATGCGCCACGTCCGCGACCTGATTCGGGCATTTATTTTTCAGCCGCACAGTAACGACGCCACTGGCGTGGATCCTGTGGCACCAGTGTACGTCCGTGTATATTGGCAGGGTAGAAAAGGAGTATGAAAAAAAAATCATGACCAGAGAAAAAATCATTAACGTGGACGGTGACGTTTTTTAATCGTCGTCGCGACGCACATTCGATTCCCCGCCCCCTCACCCCTCTTCACATGAAGGTAAATGTCCGCGGAAACAATTGACCGTCAATCCATAGAATCGTCTTTCTACAAAAAGCACCCCTCAACCACTTCTTCTCTCTCGTGCTTTTTTCTCCCATTTTTTTTTCTTTCTTTCCTCTACCATTTACCCAACTAGCACGTCAAATGAGACACAAGCGTATCCTGATAATTATTCGCCGTTACAAGAGAAAAAGTGATCCAGACACAGAGAGCGACATGGGGAATGGCTTTTGCGGAAGGAAAACAAAAAAAAAAGAGCGTAACAAAGGGGAGAGAGAGAAAAGACGAAACATAAAAGCTGAAGGAAATCGAGCGTAAAATCCGATCGAAAAAACTCTGTGTAATACGAAATTTGCTTTGTTGCCAATTTAAATCGTTTTCCGCTGCTAGCAATTTCAGCTATTTTCCCTAAATTTTTGACATTCCCTTTTACCCATAGGAGTTAGCTCGATTGCCACTTTTTTTATATTTATTTTTTTTCCTTTCCCAACCTTCATCGCTCCCGATGTTACAACGCGCCGACACACGTGGCGGCCCTCGCCACTCTCACCCAGTACAGGAAAAGGGCGCATATCGCGCGTTTCGATTTATTAACGCGCGTGCGGAAACGATTGATGAAATCAATTCGTCGTCGCCGTTGGGACGCGGGTTGCGTTTTGGCGAAGCTTCGAGGCCCTGGCATCGTATTGCCGGTGTCGGGCGTTATCGAAAGATGGATGGAGATGGGGGTCGTGAGGCGTGAAGAAAGGAAGAGAAAAAAAGAGGTTTTTAGTTTTCGGTGATGCGGGGTAGCGCGGATCGAGGTTAAAGATGGCGGCTCTCTAAAGGGGATAGACGACAGAAAAAAAAGAAGGAAAAATGGAGAACCGACAACACAAAGTATAAAATAAGATAAGAAAAACAAAATTGATGCGTGAAATTCTTAAGAAAAAGAAAATGGAGTATAATCTAATGTGATCGTAATGTATGTGGGACGCGCTCGAGTGTACGTCTCTCTGTAAATGCGCATACGTGTCGCATGTATATATCCTTATACACATATAAATGATTCTAATATATAATAGTTATATACAGCAAGTGCTCGTGTACAATTAAATGGTGCTTTATTGTTTGTCGGTTAGGGTCACGTGTGTTTTCTCTATACAATAAATCATAAACTAATGTATAACGTATGTATATATCTGGCCTGACTTATCTACGTACGTGTCCTACGTGGGTGTATATATATATATACATATATATAATCTATACACGCACATCATAGCCCGTGTGGTTATTCCTTCGTCTATCTTATTAATGTGCGCATGGAATTCCTACAGAGAAGAGCTAACACATGAGTCAAAAAGGCGAAACTTCAATGGATCATCCACTACACAACAGCAGCTCAGCGAAACTATAAATATCTAGAACGTCGTGCGTGCAGCATGATGCGCGCAATTATCAAATATCATTTATTGTTGTTTATTTTTTATTTTTTTTTACTCTTATAAAGAAACATCTCCAAATATACGAATTCCGATAAAAATTAATAAAAAGATATTTCGCGAACGAATTTATCAATAAATGCATCCTTCAATAAAACGGACAAAAGAGCATTGTGACGATTGAGACAAATTTGAGACTGAAAATTACGTGTTTTATCCATCTTCCTTCCCCCGCCTGTCCTCTTCTCGCACGTTCCTTCTCTCTCTCTCTCTCTCTCTCTCTCTCTCTTTCTCCAATGTCGCAACTAATAAAAGGTGTAACTTCCGATCCTCCTTGGCAACCCTTTCTCTCGCGTGCTGCCATTCAGATTGGTCCCGGAGGCCCAGTGTGACCCCGATAAGGGTCGGAACTTCGGGTCAAAGCCGAGTAGAGCCGAGCTCGGAGTACAGAGTTGAGAGTAGAGTGGCGTAGCGGCGATGCCGCTTCTTCATGAAAAATTATGGCGAACGAGAGAATGAAAGAGAAATTGGTAGAGAAGAGATAGTCTTGGCAGTAAAGTAGAATGTCTCCGTGGGACTATTTATTATCTCTGTGAAAAGAAACGAGTGCCCACGAGGGTGAGAGAGAGAGAGAGAGAGAGAGAGGGAGAGGGGAGGGGGGTGGAGAGTGATACAGAAAGATAGAAAGAGAAAGACAGAGGCCTCGCTCGGGACAAAACGTCGGGGGTCTTCACCGCAACCCCTTAGCTATATTTGCACCCCCTACATACAGCCCCCCCCCCCCCTATATGCCGACCCCTATAAGTTTTCACTAGTGTGACGTCGGTGTACAATCGGTATAGGAGTAAAACGTGAATTCATTCTGACGAAGAAAATTCCACCCCCTTCTTCTGCCGAGTGGATTGCTAGAGAATCCCCTTCGTACTGGTTTTACTTCTTTTGCGTCTTTTCGAATGCCCCCCGCGGCTACCCTGTCTTATCCCCACCGCACCCCACTGCCATTTTCTTTACTTACTTCTCGCGTTACACTTTCTGCTACTTTTTACTTTATCCTCTTTCTCATTGTTTTTTCACTCCTTCCTACTTTTATTCCCTCGTACCCCATCTGTCTCTCTCTCTCTCTCTCTCTCTCTCTCTCTCTCTCTCTCTCTCTCTTCGTCTCTTTTTTATTTTTTTCATGCCCGCTTCTAACGCAGTCACCATCCCGTACGTTTTATTGTTGCTTTGATAAAATTTTTCTCATTCCTTAATTAGCCCAACACGATTTTTCGAGATCGCGCGACGGCATCATGCTGCTAGCAAATCGTTATCATCATCTCAGGACACAGAGTAATTGTATACTTAAATTGATAGAATATCGAAATAAGTGATGTGAAGATGAAAAATGTGAAGAGACGTGTGTGCGTATACATATATATGCTGACATATATGTCACCTGTGTACATATACACGTCACGCAGTAAGAGGATTACGTAAAACACGAAAGTTATAATATATGTGATATATGTACATACATATATATATATATATATATAAATTCTGGGTACAGTAAACGAAAAAAGAGCTTCGAAGAGAGACTCAGGAATTAATGATAGAAATAAAATATATAAACATAATGCACGTGTATGACTAGTATATATATGATTAGGATGATACATACATTTCTGTATACATATATACATATACATGTACATATGCATATACAAGAGGTACGAATAATATCAATAGAAAGAAAAAAATTACGAACACCCAGCATATAATTTTGTGTGCGTGTGTTTGTGATTTCGGGACGTGGTTTGCTTTAATTTTTATTTTTTTTTGGTTTAATTAAAACTTACCATGGTAACGTCATCTATTTTTGAGATACTTCGAACAAATATGTTGACGTGGACAACCGCGGGTCCATCTAACATAGCAAAAAGAATACACAAATTAATCAGTCACAGCGGAATAAGAGATGGGGTGAGAGTACTTTTTTCTTAATTGTAGCCGTGCGCCATCTTTTTTTTTATGTTTTTGTTTTTAATCTGAAAAATTACGCCTTTCGCACAAAGGCTCGATAAAGAACTGCGACACCGAGTGGCAGTGGCGGCCATTCGATTGTTTCGTCTCTTCGCGTGTATCAAGGTTTGTTTCTCGTATTCGCACGCGGTTCAAAAAAATTCATAAATTCTGAAAATTCATACTTGTGAAAATTGCCACTTTAATTTTCCCGCCATATGGTTACTTCCGCTTGCTGCCTCTGTTAACCTGTACTTTTGTGTAGTACACACGTGCAGTATGTATAGTCAAGTTTCTATTACACTCGTTCTATATCGTTCGTGTATTATTACGTCATCAGGTATACCCTACATACGTCAGAATACCATTCATGGTCGTCGAGCGCGAGAATGCTGGACTTAAGGATAGTTGCAGAACTGAAACTCAGGGAACGAAAAAAAAGGGTCTGCGATAAATGGTCTAACGTTTTTTTTTTTTTAAGAATTACAAGGACGCGAGTATACTTTGAAGTAGGGAAGGTACGTATATATATAGTACTGCTGTCATATTGTATAATAAAGAATATTTTCGTCTCTATTGCTTCTCTCCCTCTCTCTTCCCCTTAGACATTCACGTGTTTTCTACTAGACAGCAGTGGTTGCCAAGGTAGTAGAAAATTATACGAGTGTCAAAGATAAATCGTGGCTGAGGATCTAAAGGACCTCCATTGCCATAACCTCTCCTCACTCACTCTCCCTCACGTTCATTCTATATCGCACCATCTTTTTCTTTCTCACTCTCCGAATTCCCGCTTGCTTTAGGAAAAGCCTCGCAAAGCTCCCTTTATCGTATAACCTACCAGCATATTGTAGGTTAGGTGTCTTATGGGCATTTCCGATGGGTATGCCACCTTTAACGTAGCATCAAGCACTTTTCTATTGGATAATGCAGGATGTGATAGTGATAACTATTTGCTTGGTATCTCAAGAATGTCCTACGTACATGGGCACGTGCACGTGCACATGGTTACGAAAAAAGGTATCTCAGCCCAAGCAACATAGCCATTGTTCGTGGTACAGTCCAAATAGAAAAATAGAAACTCTTCGATCACTGGCGAGGACGCCAACCCGTGTATAACTGTATGGCATTCTTTCGCTGGTTCCGAGTATAGTCATTTTGACTCTGGCAGTCACAATGGCGGCGACGGAAAATTGTCAAACTGTATATAAAATATTGTCGATGTACATAAAAGTGTTGATTAAAAGTGTCAAGTAAAAATAATACAATCGTAATATTGGAAATATCGCTTGTAGACGTATTACGTGACTCTTGTATCAACTGGAAATTTTATATGGTATAAAAAATAAATCCCTGTAACCTGACTGTCTCTCTTCTACCGTGTATTCACTCTTCCTCTGGCAATGCCTGGTCACAGTATATGTATATACACTTTTTTCTCACTAGACTATTTTATTCACTTTGAAGACACCGTCTTCACGTATTCTGTCGTATCCGTCACTTTCTTCAGTTTCTTACCTCTTGAGACTCCCACCTAACGTCACATCACAGGAAGAACCCTCGTGGCTCCACACGTGACTTTGCGCCTTTTATGTTTTATCACTTTATTCACATTGCCCTTTTAGCCAGCCCCATCCAGGGCCACTCTCTCTTCGCCCAATTCGTTGAAAGTTCTTTTCGCGGATTAGGCGTTCGAATATAAATGTTAGTTATCGTTATTACAATTTTTCTCTTAGGAAACTTATCGACACAAGTCACACGCTTATCTAGAGCACAGTGGAAATGACTTTGAGGGCTTAGCACCCCGATTGAAGTTAGATTGGTGAAATTTTCATGGGATTAAAGTCAAAAGGAAAGAATGGCGTCCCCTCGACAACCTTGAGTATTTTTTTACTAGGATGAATCGAGCGAACGACTCCCGTGGAATAAATTGAATTTCGTCGCGAATGGTCCGACCGAGGCTCTTTTTGTTCTCGTACGGGAGCTATGAATGTATATATATAGTAGTATGTTATACAGTATAATATATATAAAACTATTTTTATATACTCGTATATGTACTATATGTACGGGTTGGGGTAACTGGATGAGCTTCGAGGACGCAAAAGCCACCGCTAAATTTTTTTCTCGCGGTACGCTGGATATACGCTTTGGTGGGAGTCTTTTAATTAAAAAGAATAAAAAATTAAAAAAAAAACAATTTTTATATCAATTGACGAGTTCGGCGTGGGCCGAGGCGGAAATAAAAAGGGCGCAAAACCTCGAGAGCGTTATTGCTGCGTGAAACTACTCAGTAATATTCTTTCGAGCGAGTGGCGACTTAAGGAATGAAAGCTGAGGGAAAGAGAGCTTTGATAGAAATAAAATAAATAGTCCAAGGGTCGAGGAAGGTAAAGGACGAAGAACGATGAAGAAAAGGGGGAAAAAATTGCCGTCTAAACGATTCAGCAGATAACGCTAGTCCAGGACTGCTTCGATTTTGCCCTCGTAAATTGCGGTCGTTCGTTTCGGATTAACTGCGTTACGACTTTAAAACGTATTTCCAGGCGATGTACCACGATAAAAGTCGAAACTCCTCGTCGCGCGAACGAGCCTGCCCGTTAAACAAGCCATATGTACCATAAACCAGACTTTATTCACGGTCCCCGTTCCGAAACAGGAGAAGGTTGCGCCTAATGTGGGCTAATCTTAGTATAGAGGTTATGATGGCTATATTGCGAGAAATGGCCGCATCCCACGTAATCCCGGTCTGTTCCATGAGATCCGTTAAGACCTGCCATAAGCTAAGTCGCCTAAGGTTGGTACGCATGTACATGTGTGTATATATATATATATATATATATATTGTATACCGTTACACGGTAGTCACTATAAAGTAGAGTGGCATAAGCCAGCAGCCAGCCATTCAAATCCTACAAAATCTAAACTAACAAGGCAGTTGCGCACGTGGGACAATGTAAATCGTAAGGCGCGTTTTGCCGCGCGTCTAACAGACGACAAATAGTCCCCTGGCAATTGGCAACAGTGTGGCACATCGTTCGGGCTTCGAGGCACTTACGGATACCAAAGGGAGTTACCAGAAATGCTGTGTAGAAACCAAACTGACGTGGGGGACGTCTGCCTGGATGGTAATATGCGATGGGATGGGTCGTGGCTGGAATCGTGGATTTGAGAAATGGAGAAACGGAGGCTCGAGGCTACATAAGCCCAGGGCGTAGAACGAGATGGCGCCGATATTGAGAAAGTTCGTAGCTACGGAGTATACAGCGAGGGAAGAAACTTTTCTCGAGGCACACGAGAAAATCCAAAGGAAACGTATCGTTACTGCTGCTGAGCTTTTGGCTATCGATAAATACTTTTCATCGTCGAACTTAACGCCGTTATTTTCTTAATAACACTTTCAGTATTTATCTCACGAAACTTGATTTTAACACTTCGTACTACATTGTATACCCCCCCTTTAATATTGATGTTTCATATTCACATTTGGAGTTTAAGCCTTGCCATCGTATGAGGAACGATGAGAATTCTTTCGAATAGACTTTTTTGACGCTGTCATTGTTTACAGCGAGGTACAGGCTAGTTAGCTTTTTACGTTACAAACGACTGTTGTTTACAGTGACACTTTACACATTATTAGATCGTTGTTTACAGTTGTCAGATTGTTTATTTCACACTGTACATTGTAGACCGAGTTAATGGATGGCGGCGTGTTAAAGCAGAAGGTGGCTACTGGACACATGGAATTGTAACCTCTAGCGGCGACGGCTGGAACTTCAGTGTTCCTAGACGACAAAGGATTTTCGACGGAGAAATTTATAAAGGCGTACGAAGCCGAGTGAATGCATCACAGAATCGTCTAGGATTTCACGTGTCACACAGGACACGTGAAAAGGATAATTGTCCTTTGGGATTCGTGTAGCTTCGTGCCGTTACAGAGCAATACGGTACTGTAGATGCTAAAAGACCTTTTACTCTTGACTACGGCAATTTCCAGCGACTCCCTAGAAGACGGGATACTCTGGGGAAAATTCCCTAGACGAAACTCTTACGGGAAATAAATAGTACCTGGATTTTTCTTTCTCCTCTTTTTAACCTCTCATTCTCTTAGTTTTTCCCTCTTTGTACGCTTTCCCGTAGACTCTCTCCCTATGTCTCCAGTCATCTTCTCCACATTCTCGTTCTTCAACGAAATAGCACCTATCTCTTGCTGCTAAAATAATAGCATCCGCTGCTCGAGGAATGCATGAAGCTTTCATTTGGAAAAGGAGTCTACTTGTCACAGGTCACTGAATCTTCATACTTTGAGCAAACGTCATTTCTCTGATAAGAGTTGCAAATACGAAAACCTCGTAGAGATCTTTGCTTTTTGTTTATAGATGTATTTTATTTCTTCTGCACTGGGGCAGCCAATCAAGCTTTACAGTCGTTGACTTGGAAAAAAATGGATGGAGCGTTTTGAGCTTAGACACAGGAAGCATATTATACATAGTAGAAATGTGTGCTGTAGCTTGTCAAACGTGTACGCATTCTTTTGTATTTTTTTAACTAACGACTCACCGTATATATTATCAAAGATAACTTTACGTTAACCTTCATCCACTCTAAAGTAAAGCAACGAATTTCACTGCGATGCGACTCCATGGTTCTTTTATGCTTCATGTTCACACATGCTACGTTTGCATAGCTGAATTTTAATATACTTTTTTTTAACTCTGACGAGTTTAATAATTCTTTCTTCTTTATACCCACTTAGAAAAACCTTGTCACACAATTTTTTTTTTTTACCAATGACCACTTAAACCGTCACTTCATTTGTTTCCTTCACAAAGCTACACAGTCGTCCAATATCTCTTTTCACGTTTCCTCATTATTTTGGCTTCTCTTTATTTCACTTCAATTCCCACCTAACCGTACTACCACGATCAATCACTTTCATTAAAATGGCCCTTCTTATATTTAACTTCCTTTGTTCTGCGATTCGTGCCGTTCTCGTTATAGTCCACATTAATCTTTCCTTCGTTAGATGGTAAAATCTTCTCTGGCCTATCGGTATCCGAGTACCGGTACTTCGTAATAAAAAATGTAAATGACCTTCTCCCATTCTCATTCAACTTTCCCCCGACCATAACCGCCGGCAATTCTATATATATAAAGCAGTAAGCGTATTCCTTCGATTAGGGCCGATCTGAATGGCGGGGTCCATCGTTAATTCATCATAGCCGGTTAACGTGGAAATTTCGGGCCGCTTTGAAGGCTTAATTGCGCGTCCGCGAAGCTTTCGGGAAATTGCGAGCGTTCGCGAGTAATTGCCACAATGAAATTACTGTCTCCGAGGGTCCAGAGAGGGTGCGGAGCCGAGGGTACACTCGAGAAAGGAAATAACGAAGCGGCGAAAGGATATCGAAATTGAAATGTGGCGAATCAAAGTATCGGCCATTTTATAGTACGCCGTCCCCATATTCAAATATCAATCACACGAAATTACGTATTCTATGTGTGGCGTGACTCTTGCGCTATTTCACATATACAGAAGGCCTACTTTGTCTACCGTCAGCACTGTCGTTCTAACGTCGTATTGATTAAACGCCGGCAGGGGCGAAAAAAGAATTCTTAATAGCCAACGGGATAATTCGTGACGGCCGGGAGAGGAATGAATCTGAATGTAATTCATTATATGTATTATTTACGCCCCACCGGAGACTCCTTACTGACTTCTTCATTTCCCTACCACCTACACGAAATTATTTTCCAACCAGGGGTAAGGTATCACCCCTCTGCCGCTTCTCTATCTTCCTTTTTATTCTCTGATCTCCATCCTAGTCTCTCTCTCTCTCTCTCTCTTTAGCGCCACTGGTACATCCAGATGATGTAAGAACCGGATGCTATTTCAGGGGGGTCGGAGTAGAAAAAGAAGGAAAAAAAAACTACCCCAGTCAGAGACGTTAAAGAGGATCTCCCGTACAATTTCACGCAACGAAGAGACGACCGAGAAGAAGAAAAACTTGAGGTTATATGACTCATATTGAAAAATGAACACAAAAAGGAACAGTCCAAGCGTCAAGTGAAAATTTGAAAGGAAAAAACATAATTTTTTTCTATCTTGGTAGGGAAAACGAAACAGGAATTTAGAGTTCAAGGACAGAAGGTACAGATGCAAAGATACGCGCAGACAGTGAGTACTCTTCAGTTCGAGGTAAAGAGGGAGGGAGGGCGGGGGGAGGGGCAGGGTAGCAAAGGTCAACCCACTTCAACCATATCACCTTAACGTTCATCTGAGTTATTACAAGTACACACTTACGCCTGTCTCTACCTATCCAAGTCGAGGTACTTAGGAATACCTTCCTATACAAAGTAACTCTCCCTCTACATTCTAGATAATTAAACCACTTGATTGGAGCCACGAGTATACCTATCAATCGCCATCATGAACCCTTAATGAGAACCCGGGGTTAATTCTAAGGATGGGGTGGGGGGGATATAAAGTGGATATCGTCTGGCGAAGCTTTTCCACCGGGTAAGTCTGCAAGTACATAGGTAAAGCAGATACACAGCCAGGCGGACGAGCCTATACGCAATGCATGTAACAAGGAATTGTATTGAGCCTAACTAAATGTCATGCGAAATCTCGCAAGATTAATTAGGCATAGAGCCAATTAAAATTTTAGCTCTCTCGACCTAACGAGAAACCACGAGTCTGTACCCACACGGAAATTACGCATGGCCGTCCCGCTCGAGTATCAATTGTTATGATTACGTGACCCTGGCTGAGGGATGATTCTAGTTACCTTAATTTTCCATACCCACGTCAATATAGATATAGTGTAACAGTGATCACACACGTATACCATATGCACCCCATGACGATTACAGGCTGTGTATTACAATGCGTAAGCATATGTACTTGCATGTTTACTTGGGTATACGGTATACGTGTCTGACGTAACAACATAAAATCTCATTATACCTGCGAAGGGAAATTTTATGAGAAGGTAGGTTAAAAATTGGAAAACCACCCTCTCTTTTATGGACTACTTTTTTTGTATAGGCTCTGGCGACCTCAAGCCCGACAATCCAAGCCTCTCGGCTACGATGGTCTCTTTAGTTTCTTCCATGAATTCCCAGGGGATGGGGTGAGTGGGGGGGATCAAATTTGGATGTCGAAGATTCTCTCCCTGGCAAATATCTGCCTTTTTCCTTTGGCTGGGTAAATATGTTTTGGATTCCTGACTTTTTTTTTTCTCTAGTGCGCAGCCGGCTGGGTGCGATTGGGAGTTTAGGGGGTCGCTGGGTGGGGGCAAGGGAGGAGAGTCGTAGTGGCAGACTGGGATGAAAGAGGAACTCGGAATAACAGTGGAATATGGCCCCCGTCTTCCTTTGTTGTTCTTCCGACGTTTCGTTTTTGGCTTTTTGTACTATTCGGTTGGGGCCTGGGCCTTATCGATATTCCAAGTGTTATTAATGCTCCGTTGACATGGCTGATTTTTTTATCACCAACATTTCTTTTATTATTCTAATTGTAAGCTCTGTTCCTGCGGTATATACACGTGGTACGTACACTGTGTTCACAATTTTTCAGGCCTCTCCCTCAGGGATAAGATCACCGTGATCTACTTTTAAAGTGACTCCAAGTTTTCGGAACGACATATCAGATTCTATATACACAAGTAAAGTTACGTTCAAGGGTGGTATAACTTTGTAAAATTTTATAAGCGCTGCAGAAAATAATTTATCACCTAATCAAAATTGATGATCATATATTTCAAGGTCTTCCCGAGGGGGTTGCGTTATACCTGGTGTAGCCGTTTGAATATCTAAATACGTATACGTGCAACTTACTTACGTATACGATGTGTTAACACGCGCCTAATAGTCCGCCCGGAGTTTTGACTTCGCGTCAAATTTTACGTAAGGCAAATAAATCTGCTTAGAAACTGGAATGACGGGCGATCTATCCTGGTGAGCTGGTAAGCGCGTGAGGCATTAATTCCGCGTGCGAAAGATACAGGGGCGGACAGTGAGGGAGGGGGGAGGGGAGGGGGACGGAGAGGGCTAATTAAGATGGAATCCAGTTAGCCCGTGAACGAGATAATTAATGAAAACGCACCATGAATAAAGGATCTTTAAAAATTCATGAGGACGAGAATGACGTAAGGATGGGGGTCGAAGAAGGACGTGAAAAGTATAAAAGAGAAAGGAAAAGAAAGATGCCTGTATAGCATAATACCGATCGCCCTGAGCAATGCAAAGTGAAAATCCTTGTAGATTGGAACCGCCTCTACTATATCCATTACCCGACACCTCCGGGCAAAAAAAATGGCGAAACCTCAGATTCTTTTGGTAAGATGAGAATGCGAAAAGTGTCTTCCGCGTATCGGGTGGTACAATTCCATTTAGAATACCGAGCACGAAAGACTAATATTGGCGGAATAAAATGTTGTCGGGCAGTTGGGAGTGGGTGGTTGTCGAAGTCGGTACAGTCGGCGGTAACGTCTTAGGACAAAAGTCAAGCAGGACGTGGATGCCGGAAAGTGGAGGCGAAGAGAGAGAAAGAAAAATAATTAAAAAATAAAGCAAAATTGCTTTGTCCTATGGGCTATGAGAAAAAGAAGAAAAAAAAATTAGTCTTCCAAAAAAATTAGGGGTGTTACTTCTCGTCGTGTAAAATTTAAAAAGTTTCATCCCTCCTCACGGACACGGGCAAACTAAGCAGTGAAGTTAGGTGGGTTGGAGGGGTTGGACATAAGAGTCTGCCGTGATTGACCGACGTGCACTGTACTACATCCTAAGGGCAGTTTTCTCAACGTCCTTTCCTGGTCTTGGTTAGGTTAGGTTGGTCACGTGCTGCGAAATGACAAATTTATTCACGGTTTACGATAGCGCTACGTGACGTCGTTGGTAACTTAAAACTGAAGCTACTTGAGAAGCGCGAAAGGTCATCCCTCTCTCTGTAGAGTGTTCGATAAATTTCGGTATTAGCGAGCAGATCCTCTCGGTGGGTTGGCAATCCTTATTACCTGAGAAAGAGAGCATATGACATAATAGTGAAAATCCCATGAAAATCTCTCGATTGAATAATAAATAAAATTTGCCATTTTTGGCAATCCCAGTAACGTCAGTAGGACTACTGGATATTGAAGTCAACATCTGTATTTTCGTGTCTTCCCGAGAAAGGCGTTTTTCAATTTTTTATATACATTCTTTCCCACTCCGAAACGTAATACATCTTCCTGAAGCATCGGGTACGCATTCGTCCACAATACATGTGTTAAAAAAAAAAAACTGTTACATTCCCTTCCAATACGTCAGACATAATTCATATTTCTTTTATCATAGATGATTGACACTTTTCCTAATGCAATTTAAAGATTCGCCAAATTGCGCCGAGCTTCCCTTAGTTCGTTCATCCCTTTTCATCCCTTCGCTTCTTCAGAGATGTACAAGGGATCATTTTCTGAGGGCAATCTTGTAGCTTCTCTTGCACCGGAAGGAAGAGACTAGTCTCGAAAGGACACGCGTCCCTTTTGGCGTAGATCTTATTTCCCAAGTTTTCCCATCAGGCCCTCACACTGTTTACGATGTAGGACAAGAGGCTGCTGTGCGGATCGATGTCGAGGACCCCGACACACTGAGCAGACTGGCACGTTTACGGGGTTCAGTTTTATAGGATCAACCTGACTGCCAGGAAGGTAGCAACGTGCGAGACAGGCGTATCGTCCTGAGCCATACAGAGTGTTTGGGTGAGATTCCGCCCTACATGAACCAGGACAAGACACCGGACACGCCATTATTCCCACGAGGTCAATCGTCTTCACCGGCGTGGCAGTAAATATGTCTTTATGATACGTCTGCTCGTGACGTATCTCACATTTTTCTTGCGATCCTTACAATTCTTTCTGTCTTCGGCGAACCTCTCGATAAGGAGTTACAAGGCGTATCTTTCGGAAGGAGATTTACTCGAAGGGGATGAACGAGGGAGTCCTAGCCTAGTGAGACGTGTTTGGTCAGACGATCTTGAAAAACATTCTTCCCTTATTCTTTCTTTCTTGAAAATATATGTTTATCTTGCTTACTCAATGCTCCACGCGTGTCGCTAGTTGGAAAGTAGTTTCACATAGGAAGTGGGTTCGCCAAGATTTTCATCCTTTCTAAAGGATCGTTCCGGTAATATCTCTCTTTTACCTTTGGTAAAATTCTCTCTATTCATATAAGTGTGAATATATGTATATATACATTCATATATATATATATATATATATATATATACACTACAGTATTTCCTATAATGTCGAAGCTATGGCTTAGACCGAGCAGATTGAAACGGAAGGATCGATTTCTTGTTACGGGAGACGCGGACCTGTCGGATGTTCTTGGGATGTACCTCCGTGTCCTTCGACCTTCCCTTTTCTATATCCTGCTTCAACTCTTTCTCTCTCCCCCCCCCCCCCTCTTTCTTTGTATCTTCATCTCCTTCTGTCTAGAGAACTCCTTTCTTCATAACTCCTTTTACTCGTTGGCTATCTTACAATCTTCGCGACTTCTTAGGAAAAGTCAATTCGCAGAGGGTCAAAGCGAAGCTGGTGCAAGTCGCACGGTAGGGGCCGGGGTTCCGGATACTCGCGAGGATTCGGACCGACGCCGACGGCTGACGTCTGGTAATTAAGGAGAAGCAAAGCGACTTATCGTTGTAATTAAGGTGAGTCGCTGAGAAAGTTCCTCCTCCCTTTTCCAGCTTCTATGGGACGACGGGGGATGCTGGGACACGGATGAAGGGAACAACGTGAAAGCGAAGAGTAAGGCTATAGGGAAGAAGCCTCTCGGCGCACTTTCTTAAGTCTTTCCTGATTGTTAATTAATATTTCGCGCTGGCAGACGGTTTGAACTTGCAAAATCGTCAAGTAAACTTTTCGGTTCCCCTATCCAGTCCACGGGGAGCTTTTGTCCACGCGATTATACAAGATAAGGATTCGTCAACTCTTATGCCGTAGAATCCTCGGTTGCCAGACTTTCAGTCTTCTCGTATGTACATACTAGGCTACGAAAATACATCACGAGATTACAAAGATCCATCTATTCGTCACGCGTGTTGGCAACATTGAAAATTCTCACTTTTTTTTTTTTCTAATATCATCGCCGTACCAGGCCGTCAACGTTACTGCCACTGTTATTCTGCTGTCACTGCCGGTACTCCTGCTTTTTTATTCTCTTCGCGTTTGCAGGGAATTGTCACGGAGTCGCAAGGTGCGACGTTGAACTGCTGACTTTCCGGTGACATGGTAAAAGAAGAAAAAGGAAAAAAAATACTGCTAGCATCCTGAAACGTCACATAATACCGAAGCAAGCAGCCGACGATTCTTACGAGCGCAAAGGCGTTACGGAACGCGGCGGACGATAATTGCATGACTCCATCGTCTCGTAAATCGTAACCAGCTTTCATCGTGGGTGACTCGGGCGTCGCGACGCGAGATGCGTCTCTTCGTGCTTGCCCTCGGAATTTTACGGCTGTTAATTTTAAGGTAGGGGCGAGGCGTTCGTCCGTGCTTTTTCTGAAAGATATTACGTTCGTTAACGGGAGGTTGTGTTGCCTTGCTATAGTCTCCACATATGTAAGGCTCCGACTGTACGTTTTGAGGTTATGAGTAATGGCCTGTGGTTCGTCGATTTCTGAGTTATAGTTTGTAATCATAGGTCACGTGGTTCTGTCGTCTGTCAGATAAGAAGTCGTAATTTCAAATTTTTATTAAGTGACCGAATATTTTTTTCCCGATAAGCAAGTGAGCAAGGTATTCTTTTGAGGTGTATCCACGTGACTTCGTGTTCGTTACACGTAAATACCGGAACGTTAACGGAAGCAGTTTACACGAGTCACTTTAATTCTGCGATGTTGGCTGCCTGACAATGAAATAGCATGTCGCGCGTCAAGTTCTTAATTTCCGTACAATAAGCCGGAATTTCCTGTAAGAGGTTTCGATCCTACTTGACTACAAAAAGGGATCGCTCCAGGTGTCAATAATAAAAGTCGAACGAAAGTTTTCCTGTTAAAATTTCCGGAATATAAATTTCTTCAATCCCAACAATTTTTCATTGACGCAGTTACCGTGCGTCCAATTGTGTTAACTTGCCGTGTAACGAGTTGAACATTCTTAAATGTTTAATAGAATTAATTAAAAGTTCATTAAGGGTTTTATTTTCCTTCTCTCTCTCTTTGTGTATTATTATTAAAATCGTATATAATGGAAACAGAAATGAATGAAATAATAAGAAATAACAAAGAAATACGTTTATGGTGTTTATATACGTGAGTCAATTCCTTTACTCCCAGGTGCAGATAATAAAACACACGCACTGTACGTGCCTGTATCTGTATCAGTGAATTATGATCCACCATCCACCCCGAATTCTTATACTGCTTTTTTATATCAATCACCAGCAAGGAGAACGTCGTGGGATAGAAACACGTTGTAACGTCTGACCACTTCGTGGAATGATCCACTGCGCCCAGGATTCCTCATAAGGATCACTGGATTCATCCCTTCGGCACTCGAATAGGTACCCCCAAAAGACCCGCGTTCTCGATGTTATTTATTATAACTGCTCATGAATTCGGACGGTAAAAGAAATTATTTAACCTGGCCACGCGTACGAGCAACGATAATTGCCAGATTAATATTTTTCCATTGGTCATAATAATATTCCATTAAAAAAGTAGGGTCATTAAGAGCCCCACTCAAGTAACCAGTGCTACGAAAACTGACGCGACTGCCGTACGTGGAAAACATGGACGCCGTGGGTTCCAGCGAACCTGGACAATAGTCACAGGATATCAGGGAAGCCCTGCTCCAATTACACCGCTGACCCTGGTCATTCGATAGAATTTCATCCTGACGTCAATTAGGACATCGGCAGATGGCCAAATAATCGTCCTTGTAACTGGGACCGCTGGAGATAATCTCAGCGTAAGGATGGTGGTCCAAGAGAGGATGCTGCTGAGGACTGACAATTGATAATTGACAATGATGGCACGCTGGGAGTAGCATTTAATCACGTGTCCTGCGGAAGAGTGAGAGAGAGATTAAAAATCAATAAGGTACAGAATCAAGGCAAATGACAAATAAAGGGCTTGAGGTTGTAGGAGGAGAATAAGAAAAAAAAAATATTTTCAAACGTTTAATATCCTTGTAGAAAGTATCCGCCTGGCGAAAAATTCAAGAGGATCAATAAAGCACTTCCTATATGAGATATTATTTTCGGTACGATGCTCGATTACGTGAGGCCAGGGTGACTGACTGGATGGCTGGCTGGCTGGCTGGCTGGCTGACTAGCTGGTATTACCTACTACCTAACAGTCAAACTAAAATGGGAGTCAAGTGGAGTGCCTATTCTACAGTGTGTATATATATATATATAGACACTCAAGGGTAATATAACTCTTCTAAAGTTCCAAATTGCATCTTACAAGTTTGCTACTAGGTACAGTCGCAGCATCCCATCATCGAATGACGAATCGCTGCCAATTTTACTCGACCAATAAGAAGACGCTTGCCGGTTCAAGAACGCAATAAATAATATCTTCTGAGCATATACAGATCTGGTATATACAGCGTATATATATATATATACATACGTCGACAATTCGCTACAGGTATACCTATACATATTTCAGGTAGCCTTGATATTATTTTCTATGGGGGAACACAACAAATATATGGCGAATCTAGGAAAAATATATTATCATGATTTACAACGTTATCAAGTGATAGTGATAGTGATAAAGTGTATTCGCGTAATACGCATTCAATCCGTATCTTGCGCATATAGAACGTAGCATATAAGATTTCCATTATATTTCTATGCTAGTCTCTCTTACTCACTCATTCTCCTTATCATTTTCTTTCTCTTTTCAAATAAGCGCCGACCTAGGTTGTTCTCCGTCACTGTATTTCTTTTCTCGAGAGAGTCGCGAAGCGCTAATTTCGCGAGCTACCCTTTGGCGATGCTTCTAATTGTCCGCAGGCCAAGGGAATACAATAAGGATGATGGTATGGACCAGGAGACGATGAGAAATCGCAAGGGACATGGACATAGAAGTGTTTCAAAATATATCATATCTCAGCTGGATATAGTTTTGACTTTTCCATCCTCGTGATTAGTCGGTACTCGCGGGAGTCCGTTGCCATTACGTAACACAGTCATATAATGTACCTATATATGTATATATATAGACACATATACATATATAGATACTAGACGCACCCAGAAGAGAGAAAATTCAAGCACCAGGAAGATCACGATCTCCTCCGATTGCTTTGCTCTTTCACCTTTAGCCTAAAGATACCAAATATCGATGTAAAATCGATATATAAATTCATACTGTCTATTTACGATCATACAGGGAGTTTTCTCTTATTTTTTTCGTTCGAAAAAAAATTTCATTCGACTTTCGAAATCTCATCAATTTCCCGCCACTCTTGGCCGCTAAGATTTTCAATATTATTATCTGCCCACCCCTTTGTGTCTTAATATTGTGCTCTCCTCTTCCTTTTAAATTCTTCAATACGGATGACCCGTAATTATCAACGTCATTCCGAATTACGTAAGACTCGTCTTTGCGTGCCGTTCTCGAGAGACGAGTTTGAAAAATAATATAAAAATATATTCACGTCTCTCGTTTAACGCCACGAAATCCTCAAAGTAATCGACGATCGACCACAGAGGTGTTATAAGCGACACAAGCTATCGTTAAGAATCTCATTGATCGACAACACTGCGATTTACAGCCACTCTACAATTTCATATTCCAAATTCACAATATAAACTCCCGACTCTCCTCCACGTATATTAAAAACACAGTTAAACTCACATACGTAATAGCATTAATTTTAATTATTACCGAGTCCCGATGCTGCGGCGCTGGTAGTTACAAGCTGAAATGGCGCATGCCTGCGTCTATGCTAAATGCTATTAGGTGTGATTAATGGAAAACTATATCCTATATATATATATATAGATATATATGCTTGTGGGTAATCGATGGGTTAGTCTGAGATCGGGAGATCGTAACAAGGGGTGATTGGCGGTGGGTGGGTGGGTGGGGGTTGAATTCAGGATGCTGCAAAAAGATGCTCACGAGGCAGTTCAATGTGTACGTGCGTACGTGCGTGCGTGCCTTATCATTATATGTGTTAATTGTTCTGTGCGTGTGTGTGTGTGTGCGCGCGCGCGTGCGTGTGTGTCATATGTGTTTCAGAGGGATTTCTAATTAGGGTGTAGTAAAAAGAATTAGTGACAGTATAGTAGTTACTTTCGTATAGTAAAATTTACAGAAGCGTTTAGAAGGTTTTGCTTATGTTTGTTTTTTTTTTAAGGGGCTTGAGGTGGATTTTGGAATTAAATGCTGCCGGCCTGCTGCGGCCTTAATGGCTACCTACTTGCGCCTACGTTGCGGGAGCATAAAAAACCCGCGAGAGAGTAACAACGGCCCGAACGCCGTGAAACAGGCGTACTTACCATCTTGATGTCACTAATTGTCGCAATGCTTCGGACAAACAGGTTTACCCGGACAATGGCCGGCCCATCTAAGGGCAAAAACAACACAGGCCCTTTTTAATGAGTCAATTTTCGAGTTGGTATTGCATATACCTATATGGGGATCTTTGTATCAGCTTTCTTTATATCTAATATGTATACGTGTTTCAGGTACCTCTTACGCGTCTCTCTCTCTCTCTCTCTCTCTCTCTCTCTCTCACTCACTCTCTTTCACTCTCACTCTCATTCTAGCTGACAATGACCATTGCGACGTTCATGGAGTTTCGGGTTAACGAGCGTAGCTAAACAATCCTGACCCCTTTAGGCTCTGACCAACCTCATACCACCGCCGAGAGTACCTTTGCTCCCTTATTTTTTTTTCTCATAAAAACCGAGTACAGAAACTCAGCCAAACACGTGACAAGATGTTCCTCAGCCATTAGCAAGCCGGATGGCACCTAATGTAGGCTCACGACCCTTCCAATTCGACGTTGACCCCGCTCCATCCTTTTCCTCGCATTACCTCTCTTCTTTGAACATATCCGTGTGAAGAATTTTAAAAAAATTGAAAAATTACCCAACAAGGAAAACACGTTACTCTGACGCGGAACAATGCGGTATCCGCTATGCACTCGCTAAACGTATCCCGCAGCCGTAACACGTAAACGTGTGCGAGCATCGGCCTCTACGCGTTTCTCCCTTAAAGATTTATAGCGGGAGGCCCTTTGCGAGCGTTCGTAATGCGACGCGAATTGACGCAGATCCAAATCCCTTTGGGTATCGTCCGGTCCCTCGAGTTACTCCGATCACGTCGAATCCCCTACGATGCCAGTCGGTCCTCGTTCGATACTATAGGAGTCAATACGTGTACGGATGTATAATGTACGTTCTCGAATGACGTAACGAATGGAACGATGACGTCAGTGTTCCACGTGAACTTTGACGCACGGGCTTTCCCGTTAACGAGCACATCCTACGATTTGAACAGGAGCTATCGATTGACCTTTGAACCGGTCACGTCACTGACAGACCATTCGAAAATCCCAAATTTTATACCGGGTTGGTTAACTAGAATATTTTTCTTCAGGCTGTAAATTGGAAATTGTGTTATACCCCAATAAGTAGGATTTCGGTAAAAATTGTTTCCCACCTCCCCCACTCTCACTCTGCGTTACTAATTTCTCTCGTCTACAACCCCTAATATATTACCCACCGGGTGGCACTTGTCGCTGCGAAACCCTTCGTCGCTGCTGACCTACCGCAACCCATCCGCCTGTTTATAAAGAAAATGGGTCAGTCGGTCGTCGCGGTCGTTTGATGCAAACCGTGGGAAGCGGCGGGGCTGAAGTGTATCAGTGGTGGGTTCGCCGAGTGATAGTTCCTGCCAGAGGGTGTCGCAAGTCCAACCCTCCCCTAGACCTTTACTACTGGCACTGTCACCCTTAGTCGTGACCTCGGCCCTCCACGACCTTTTCGATCCTCCTGCAGTCTTTCTTTGCATCACCTACCCCCCGGCGCACTTCTTCTGGCTTCTTCGTACCACCCTTACATACTTTCACTACCCTTGGTCTCCTCTACGTCTCTTCATTCACTTACTGGAATTCTTATGTGTGTATCTCTTTTTCTTTCCGGGGGTTAATACTTGACTCTCTTTTTTTTTTCTTGACTCAAGGGACGCTGACGTCACTTTTCTCTCTCTGTTTTTTTTTTCAAGCGTTGCGTGCACTCGCGACATGTGTAAAATGACGTCTAAGGGTGTGCCCAAGCTCTTGCGGTGCTTCTACATACCTTTCTTTGTGTATGTATACATATATGTGTATATATATATATATATTTGTGACATACGTGTGCTTCAAGTCATGCTACCCCTGTCTACGAGGATGATGTTTCAGGTGGCTAAGGGATGCGACCCACGTAAACGAATCTATGCTCGTGGGTGTCATACGTGCCCTCTTTTTCGGCATGTGGTTATTTCCTGGCCCAAAAGGCTGTACCGAGGGTTAGGTAGTTATCATAGAAAGGAACCCTCAATCTTACCCGTAACGGGCGACGAATGGGCTCTTAAAGCGCAACGATCTAGCTGTGCCACGGCGGCTCATCTTCGACGCTTTTAACTTGGATTTTCTCAGGGACCTAACGTCTCCTCGTAAAAACCTGGAAGATCCCGGGAAATCGTCGGGGATAACCGACGTTTCCTTTGAGTCAATTGCACTTTGCACGAGTGCAAATTCTGGTGCTATTTAAGCCTGGTTAATATATTTATATTTCACATTTTAAATGGCGATACAGCGATGATGATCTATGTCGACTTTTTTAATATTTTACAAATATTTTGTAACCGGTAGCTCAAGGAGCTTATACATTACATTTTTTCGTACTTTCCTCAACTTTCCTTCTGGCATATTGGAATTTTTCCAATTCTCCAATCCCGATAGAGACCCCTTGTGGTATAATCGAAATTCCCTTCACGATCTCGCGGCTGTTCAACACATGTACACATACGTACACGGAAATCGATATGGGAAAGAGTCAACGCTCGTAGCGGATTTTAAAACGTACCACTGTTTGAGCGGTATAATATCTGTATGGCGTTTCGAAAAAAAAAGAATGATATATATATATAGAGTGAGTTAAAAAAAGGGATCATCACGATAACTGATCCGAAAAGCAAACGTTCGTGTCGAGAGGGCCGTTTCCATTCGCATTATTATTCAACGTATTCAGTGCGAAACCAGGATCCAACGTTAAATGTAATCACAATTATAAATTGCAATTTCTCTGCTCTGCAATTGCGTCATGTTTACACACCGCGCAAAGTATAACGCCATCCTCACTTTATATAATATAACGCAAGCTATATCTGATTTTCTCACAAAAGACGCATTTTCACGACTCTCTCCATATATCGCCGAGTTACATCGTACCGGTTATATAGTCTATCCATACCATATGCAGCCACGTGACCTCCATCCCGCATAATATTGACGTCCGTTAAATTTACAATTTATCTTTTTTTTTCCCTCCCCTACTCACCCACGCACAAAGTATCCAGGATCCAGGAGAGAGAAAGAGCTTTTCTGTATTTTTCACAATAAAAATTTCTCGACGATCCTCCACGATTTTTCTTTAACGACATACCCAGACAGTTCGATAAAGATGAAAAAAAATTAATATGCCTACCAATAACCCTTTCGCATATACACGTACTTTCACATACGTGAAGCTTAGGGAAGAGAAAAAAATTTCCTACGTGTACCGTGATCAAGTTCTTATTTCTCTAGTGTACTCCTACTCCTCCGCTCCCTCGTCCCTAATACCATAATCATCGTTACTCCTCGGGCTGTCGTCGCGACTAAGAGCGTCGCAATCATGTTCCCTTGTGAATTCGAAGAAAACGTGAATTCAGACTGCCATTGCTATTGCCACGAGGTAACCATTTTGAGTAATAAAACTATCGTACGTAAGATTGAGACGTAACATTGGCCGATGCAGTGATGTATCAATAAAATGTCTTCAGAGTGACAAAAGAAGATACCAGAAGCTGTACAAGGTTAAATTGAATCTTTTTAGAAGGTTCTTATATATGGAATTTAGATGTTTTGAAAGGTATCCTTTGACGTGTAGTATCGTACCATAGTGAACTATAGGTACACAGTGCATACCTGTTAAGAGAAACTATCTGACGAGAAAAGTTGTAGAGTACCCTTTAACGGTACAGGACACACCTTGCCAGGAGATCGTTCGGCTTCTTGTATACGGTACAAGCCTTGGTTATATCGAAGATTCGATCAAGCTTTCCCTCCCTTTATTCGACGGAGTTTCTCCAATTTCGGGTAACATCCGCCGTCGATTTCCTTTTTTTTTCCATTTAGTAGCCAATGGGTTTGGCCGTTTTTCGTGTGTGCGACGCCTGGCCTTCTTTTATGGGCGTGAGGATAAGGTACGCGAGGAAAAGTCTATCAGCCGTGAAGAAAATTACGAGGGCCCATAAGCCCAGCGTTACGGTCCTGGTAATGGATTTCAGGTCCGCCTCGACTCATCCGAGAACCCTGAGAACGTGGGTGCCAATCTACCTCACAGTCCCACGTCCTTTCGTGCCTATTCCATAAGTAGGAGCTGTAACGTGTAGGAAGCGTGTCCGGACCATAGACGTATAAGAGTAGATCAGGGGAGTGAGCGGATAAAGCGAGAGCGAAATAAAAAGAGACAACAAGCATATGGTCCATCTCTATATTTGTCCGACGGCGCATGCGCGAACGCTAACTACACAAGTGTAGACCTGACTAACAGTACGCTAAACGATTTTCTAATTAATCGCGTATCGATCGTCAATGAAAAATTCGACCAACTTTCTTGTTATCTGAATCCTTCGATTATAAACCCATTTCATTTATTGAATCTCGGAGCGATAGTACGAGAAATGACAAAGTTTCCAAAATTATATACGGTATACGAAGGGGGATGAAATTGAATTTTCATGATAAAAAAGAAAAAAAAAAGTAAAATTCAATACTTGAGGGAAATATCTAAAATACCCTTAAGGCGCCTTCGGTAACCGACTGCACTTTCTCGTTGTGGTGTCTAAAGGAGGACAGGACGATTCTCCCGAGAGCAACCCCCCAAGGCAAAGGTGAGAGCCTCGGTGTGAAACTTTCGAACTCGTGACGAAAATTGAAAATTCCAGATGGAAATCAACTCGGTTATTCGCGATATTGCGAAACTTACTTGACCAGGACCGATATTAACCAGAGCGTCCCCAGCGAACCCATATCCCATCAGGAGGCTGGACGCCAGTTCAGAGTATAGACCAGATCCATAGATACGCGTCCTACCACCCTTCTCCAATCCTCGATAGCCTACCCTCCGTTTCAGATGTGCCAACCTAACCGGTATGATGCATATCGCCGTTACACACGTCAAATAAATAAGTGAATCCAGAGTGTAGGCCAGTTTGAAATCCCATTTCCGTAAAATAGATCAAATCCATGAATTAACGGAGATTGGCAACACGTTCGTAACGAAAATAGACCAGGGGTATGTAGCCACAGGTATACACGGACATACAGATATATCAAAAAGCCGGTCGTCGTCTAGCCCAGAATATGTAAGCTGACCTTAATGATATAATCGGCAGGGCGAAAGGCTTTAAGTAGCACCGAGGCTTGATTGCATTGATACACAGATAAGGCAGCTGAGAGGAAGAAGCTCCAGCGTCTCTCCTCCGTGGACCCTCCCTTGGGCCTCTGGCCTGTGCTTTGCCCGTGCAATTTTCTGAAAGAGCGTTTGATGTTCTTTTCGCCTAAGCCCTATCTAGGTTGGTACACCGCGGGTATCACGAGGCTAAAGTGGTCTTTCATGCGAAATCCTCACATATTTTCACCGAGCGAACTACCGAATTACCTTCATCGTCTCTCCCGCCCGCTTTTCCCGTGGTCGCACTTTCGTCACCCAACCTTTTTCACCACGAGCATTTTTATTAGTCACAGTACCTCCGGCGAGTCCGTATGTATAAGGTCAATAAAATATTTTCTTAGATATTTTTCTGAACCACCCAATTTTATTTTATCCCGCACGCGCTTCCGTACCTTATCTAATCTAACTGACATATATATATGCCACATATGTCTTGGAGTCTGTCCGTGGACCAGAATACCAATTGAACTTGGATTGCCAGGATCGATCCTCATCTGGTCACGTTAGCGCAGTAAAATTCCAGCTCGTATAGCCACAGTGACTTTATATCAAGCCAGTACCACTCTAACCGTCTATTCGTGTGCTATCCTCCAATCTACATTTTACTTTAGCGATGGAAACAAACACGCGAGCCACTCCGCGCACCAATCGACCACCCTCACTCACCGCTCCAATTAATCTTCCAGTAATTAAGCCGGCCGTTACGTCGTTCGCGTTCATACTGATAGCCGAGAGCGACAACATCCTCTTTCACATCTACCGTAAACCACGATAAATCTGCCACGGGAGTAACGTCACAGTGCGAAATACGCTCTTACGTACACCCTGCATACGTGATAAACATAAATAACCATATCGACGATGATGCGTATCGATAAAAAAAAACAAAATTCCAATACGAAAGTTTCACTAGAAAAACAAAATTTTCCATGGATTTCACCCTTAGATCCCTTTCATGACTTGTAATCACGTGCCACGCCGATCCTGACTGACAATGTCAATATATCCGAGGCTCCTCTGAAATCCAATGAATTTTCCTAATGGCTTCCGCATTCGCTTACCGAATTCCCTGTGCCTTTGGCATACGACAGGATTGGCCTTAGGTTTACGTCAGGTTAGCTTTGGGTTAGGGTTAATAATCGATTTCACCCGCAACGTCAAATTCGCCGTTTGACTGCATTATGCACATGCTGTGCAAGTAGCTGCACTAGGGATGGTTAAGCTTTCATCTGCAGACTCCCTAGTCCGCAAGAGTAATACAGGAATACGATACATACGTTACTCGTACGCGTCGATCCTTGGTTTAGTGGGAGCGTGGGGGTAGGTTTGGAGGGGCGAGGAATGGCTAGAGGTTATGTGCACATAAGTGTATTACACGAGCGTATCGGGCCTGGAGGCACCCGTGACGTCATATGCACGGTATTTCATACCTCATGTGGAGACTCCATACCAACCCCTATTTCACTGGTTACCACCCTCCTGGTTATATCCTATACCCCGACCAATAATTCAATATTCCTCGTGGGCCGTGGTTTAAAGTTTTTTTTTTTTCCCCACGTGACCTTCGATCGTGTCACCTACCCCTATACCATAGCACTACCCTTAACCATCTACTATCTATACCCACCCACCCTCTAACGATATCCATTACACTTCCCAGCTAATGCCTATTAGTAACTCGTTGCATGTGGCCGCCGACCAACTACTAGGTATACACCTCCACTTTATGTCGTACGACTTCTCGTACAGGCACGACCTCTGACCTTTCATCTTTTTCCAGGCTGTTATCGGTATCGTTATCCTTGTCATGTCGCAATTTATTTTTTTTTCCGCCTTTTATCGACGCGAGCAGCACGAGCGCCAATTCTTTTTTTAACGGAATGCCTCTGTTTGATAAGGCGGTTATCAATGTGCTGATTTCTTTTTCGAAATTTGATAACTTGCCAAGCAGCAACGAGAGGGATCCGATTTTTCTTTTACTCTTCTACTTTTCATTTTGGGTATTCGTGTCTCCAGAAGAAAAGGCTTATCGTTTCTGTGCTCGCGGATGCGTAAACCTCCTTCTAGTCGATATTCTTATATCCGCGACTTCAGTGCGGAACTGTCGGTATTTTCATAGAAACGATGAAAAGCGTTCTCGGTCATCGGTATACATATAGAGGTACATATGTATTCTGTATACAGAATTGTATATGTGTGTGTGTGTGTGCACAGACAGATCGATTCCTCCGATCTAATTTCGCGAAGCTAAGAAAAGGTCCTGGGACGATCCACAGGGAGAATTCCTGATATTCTGCCGCCATTGAAAATCTAAGAGGCACGAGGTTCCCCCCCCCCTCCCCCGCAAATTCGACGCATTTTCAACGAACGACCCGCTCAAGTGTATTTTCTTCTATTTGTCAGGCTTTTTTTATCTCCCCGCAGATCAAGTGGACTTATCTAATTTCCCCAAGTCCGTGGCCAACGTGCGCTATTAGCCTTTCATCTTGGAGGAGGTACGCGAGTCTGCATAAACTCGCGTATTTTTATCTCCACTTGTACGGCTTAATTTGAAAAGAAAGAAAGAAAAGGGAGAGAGTAAAGTAGAGCGAAGAAAAGCACAGAGAGAGAAAGAGAGAGAGAGAGAGAGGGGGGGAGGGGGGAGAGAGAGAGCGCGAGCTGAAGGAATAGGAACAAGAGAACGAAATACAGACGAATAATACATAAGAAGAGCGAAAGAAAGGTAAAAAAAAAAGATAATTTGACGTAAGGGTGACTGATAAAAAAAAAGCGTGTCTCGTTATTTCCTGCCACTGGGGGTTGGGGGGGGGGGAGGCGATGGTGGCCAACTTGCGCGATTTTAACCCCCGATAAATTGTACCCTCGACAAGAAGAGGGGAAACGCACAGTGTCACCCTTCCGCGACGCAGGAGCCAATGGAATCTGGAACTTTAGGGAGCAGACACATCGAATAAAGATCAGACCTTATCTTGATTGACCCAGTGAATTTATTAGCATAGGGGGTGGAGAAGCACAGTGTCACCCTTACTCTATATCGGCAACCCCCCGAGAAATTGAAGATTTCGAAAAATTCTTGAAGGGAGTTTCTCTTTGGCTCTCCTCCTCCTCCCCCCCCTCTCTCTCTCCTCTCTCTCTCTCTCTCTCTCTCTCGTGGAACAAACGCAACGGCGTCCACCGCAGGCGAAATTCTCATTATCGTCGCGACGTAATTGCGAGAAGTGCCCTAGCGGAAGTCCCGGTTAACCGATGCGTCGCGACGCTCACCGCAAAGAGATCTCTGCTATGCCAGCAATTGAGCTTGGCAACGTCGTCGACGCATTTCCCATTTAATTGCATATGACGTCTTATAAGGACGTCCGTCGACCAGGAAAACGGGTCAGTGAATTCATCCCCATGAAGGACTTATCGCTCGGAGACCCTGATGGATCGTTGCGAATATAAGGATGATAATTTCGTTATCGGCCTGGGACTTTTGCCTCCCCCCTCATCGTATAAGCTGATTCGGGGCCTCTCCGCGAGAAAGGTTTTTGCTTGCGTTTGCGTTTGCTTGTACAGCGAAAGATGGATGCTGGATTTATTACGTATCAGCGCCGTACGTGTAACGTGCTATCAGATATGTATCAGTTATACCGTATAATGTGTCGCATAATGGGGGTGCCAGTTGAGAAACCGGTTATCTCGATATTTTCTTAAATTAATTCAAGCGGAAAATATTCTCTACACGTACGAGCTCACGCGTGCTATTCGATAGTCAGATCATAACCAGGTGGTAACCAGCTACCTGAATATCTGAAAAACCTGACTGACGGTGATAAGCGCCAACCGAATATCCTTATGCTGGAAGCAGTTTTGGATCGTACAGAGTGTATCTGCGAAACGGCAGGATGTAGCTCTACCTGCTGGAAGACGTAGGTCTCGTGCAGAATGTAAAGAAAGAGAAAAATAGATCAAGGAAAAGAAAGGTGTCGAGACGTTGAAGAAAGAGGGGAAACACCCAGGAAAAAAAAAAGAGAAAAAAGTTGGTATAATATTCTCTGGAAAAATGAAAGCGAAAAAATATGTGTGCGAGAGAGAGAGAGAGAGAGAGGGGGCGGTGAGAGGGGACAGGGAGGGAAGGAATACCATTGAAAGACTCGAAACTCGATGCATCGGTACGTCAGGATATCCAGATCCACGCGTTTCTCTCCCAGGGGAAGGTGTCCCAACGTCGCTTTCACAAAAATCGACGTGGACCACTTTCTGGGATTGAAGTATCTGTATTGCGTATCCCTGAGTTGATATGTATATAATATATGTATATTGTATACGTACGTATAAGCCGTACTATGTAAAATCGGTGAAATCCGTTAGTGAGTTTTTCTCCATTTCCTTGCGGCGTCAGGATGTGCGCGATAATATACGTCGCTAGGAAGTTTAAATGGTTCCTATGGCGCCAAGGCAATTCGATTTAGAATTTCGGAATGGAGTTGGGTGGTCGTCGAGAGGTTTGAAAATCAAGCAATTCACGTTATTCCGTACTGATTGAATAATTTTAACTAGAAAATGGCCGCTTTGTAGGCTTAATGAGAAACGTTGGCGCGGCGGCTCGTACGAAGGGCTTAAATAGGTACCGACGGATACGTATATGAACGACAAGTCGCCGTCAACGACGTACCCGGACAGATCGAATGACTGGGTCGTGCTGGGAAGGGAATGAAGAGAGCGGAGGATAACTCGATTCAGTGGCGGAGTTGCGAGAAGCGTCGCAGTTTCCTCGCTACCAACCTGAGAGCGAAGGAGAAGCAACAACCTGAAAGGACGAGTTATGTACGTAGGGCATCGGCGAGTATTGCATATACTATGGATAGACTTTTTATTTATCTCTCTCTCTCTCTCTTCTCTCTCGACCTCCCATACTCTCTTTCTCTCTCTGCGTCACTCGATAATAAATTCATACTTATAAAGGCGTCGCCCGCAAAATTGCTTTCGGCACGGAAGGCGTAAATTGAATTGTAAGTGGCAGAGCTGAATAATTTATCTAAAAAACAGTGAGGCTACTGAAAGCCAAAAGTAGAGAAAGAAAAAAGAAAAAAGAAAAAAAAAGGAGCTCTCAGTTCATTATGTTAATACGTAACAGACTGTATAAGAGAGCTGCGAGAAAATTCATCTAAAATAACACAGACAGGAGTGTAAGGTCGATAACGTTATAATTACTGCTGAGGTTGGTACCCGTGGCTGACATTCACTTGTGAATGGATGCCGGTGAGGGTCGATTCACAGAAACTTGAGATCGCGTAATTGCGTGCTACGCCTTGAGACCGTTGCTAGGTAAACACAGAATCCTGAGACACGCCCGTTAATACCATAGAGAAATTCCATAATAATTATTCACCGTGTGTATATATATACCTACATATATATGTCATCTGTATAATAACTAAGGTGTTAAGTGATGATCGATGTCTCACGTATATATGTCTTATGTGCTTACGTAACCTCGTGAATTCGTCTGCCTGCGCGAGACTAGACATAAATAATATATAGAAGGCATACGGTAACGGTAATGACAACGACGTTAAAGTAGCGCGGAATTTACTATACTAATTAGGTTATGTTATGTGCTCTTGGTATAACGACAGTAGTAACAACCCTGCATGTACCGGCGGTATCTACGGTTACGTAAGGCGTCAGAAACTAACCTGAGGAGATCGATCGAGCGAGCTGTGGGCAATGAGGTTAACGCAACCTTCCTTTAAAACTCTAAGAGGGACTAAGGGACGAGAGTAGATATATGGGTAGATAGTGAAGTGGAGAGGAGAGTGAATCTTACCATGAGAGAGAGAGAGAGAGCGAGAGAGAGAGAGAGAGAGAGAAGATACAGATAAAACAGAAGGAGCGACAGTTGAATAGGATCGTATCGAATCGGACAAGTGATACACAGTGGAATCCAAGTATAGTACCTGTCTGTCAAGCCAGAGCGCGCTCGTGAGCATCTGACATAAAATGGCTACGAAGTAAAATTTTTATATAAGCGATAAAATTCCTACGTCAATCCAATGGCTTTATTGTAATCGTGTTAATTACGTCAATTGTCATCCTGCAGATGGAACAAGTGACAAAGGAATCCGTCCGCGATAAACCTTGGACATAAAAATCAGTGATGCTGGTGCGCTAATAATCTTTCATCGTTATCTTCCTCTTCCTTGTCCTTGCGAATTACCTTCTCGATCCTGATTAAGCATTGTTGATACAGGTTTTATGGATTGGTGTAGTTATGATCATCTGGACAATCTCTATGTATATTTACATTGTCTACGTGCGACATAACCAAAGTGTGTGTGTGTGTGTGTGTGTGTGTGTGTGTGTGTGTGTGTGTGTGTGTGTGTGTGTGTGTGTGTGTGTGTGTGTGTAAGGACAACTGACTACTTGCTTGTTCCCTTGTTCCTTAGTCTGCGCCTATCTATCATCTATACCTACCCATCTGCCCTTTGACATTTTAGCCCCTCAGACTTTCCTGCGTTTAACCGTATTCAACTGCGACCACGAATCAGCGAAACTTTCCAGCGTGCAGCTGCTATTAATAAAACCCTTTGATTATCCGGTGGCTGAATCGTTTTTAAACGCGAGAAGAAAGAATAACTAATTCCGAAAGCGGTTTACGTACGTTTACTATCAATCAGTATTCTGCGAGCAGAGTTCTATACACTCGACTGTCTGTATCCACTTACTTGTATTTTCTATGATGCATCCGTCGATCTACTTTGATTTCGATGTTTTCTAGATCCAATAGAAGACTGTTATATTTTTCTCTTTAACTGTTTCATTGATGTCTTTTGTTAATCGATTACTGGTCCGAGTCTGATTTCAAAGACTTCAATAAGCTTTCGCAGTTTCTACTTTCGTTTATCGACATAACTCGTTCTCTCTCTTTCTCTCACGTAGGGTAGGTATGCACAATGACGTAGAAAGGGTTAGGAGGTAATACTAGCCAAACTAGTAACGTGGTCGGTAATTCGCACGAGATTAACAGGTTAATAAGCAGAGGACGTTCTCGTTAGGCGTCCGTCACGTTCATAGGCTCATACCGCCTGCGAAGCTCGTATTCATTACTCGGTTTAGCACTCCGATGGAATTAACGGATACGTCGAAATAACCGAGTTAGCTGTTGCTGAATATCATCGAATGTTAATGACAGCGTAGTCGTGAGTGGGAATAAAAATTTGTCAAATGAACACGAGAAGAGAACGTTTATACGCTTGCTTCTTTGTATCCAGATACTCTCGGCTCTTTCTTTTCGTTTCAATCCTACCCTCACAGTGTCGGTACTCTAAATTTTATATTTTTCTTGCATTTGTCACCCCGTATGATATTTCAGGATCGTCGTACCTCTCAAAACACCCATCGTCGATCGATTTCTTTTGCCTCTAACTACGCAGCTACTTGAGATGTCAAGGAAAATATTATTGAGATACGTCTTTCTAGTCTCTTGGCTGCGAGTCCTTTGTCGCAGCGCCATCTTGGGTCGCGGGCAGGTATGTGGCTAAGTAAATAGATATAGCGGAGGCGTCTGGAAATGGCAGTGGCGTCGCAACGCAACAAAATCCCAAATGCAACGGATCGTCCCTCGCGTCTCGTTCACGGCTCAAGAATCTTGTTTACTTATAATCTGCAAGGCAAATGCACGACATTCTGCGGACTAAACAATTCATTCCAGTGCGACGTTCGGAGTGGTCTCGAATAAAGTAAGATGCCTCAGGATGCGCAGTTTCCTGTATTCGACAGAGGGTTTCCCACTTTATGTTATTTATGGTTTATGCATGTACGTTAGTGCGCCTTCGCTAAGGAGTTTATACGTTAAGTTTCACACTCGGGCTATCCTCGTCCCTATTTTTGTGAATTATTATTCCGTCAAGGTCGTTTTACGTCATTTTCTTGCACACACTCTAGACCTCTTTTAGTTCTGACAGAACTTGTAAGTCCATTGTCGCAAATGATCCCCGCACAGCATTCACTCCACATTCATATTCGATTCTTTGTTTCTTTGGTCTGTACCGAGGGCTCCGTCAATTCTTTCGATTCAAAACGTACCGTTCATTCGTTCATTGCGCGCAGCGCTCTCTGGGGACGAATTACGGAATCTAGAAATTTATCAGTCAAGCTGCACGTATCACACTCGTGTTTCAAACTGCAAAAGACTACAGCGATGGATGTCTGAAAGGAGTGTAATTAAAAGCGAATCGATATAGATGGTTTAATCCGTCAACTACCGGTAATTAGAATGTTACAATTTAATCTTTCCTCTTGACCTAATGCAGTTCGCGTCGTTCCTCGTTATTTTCAGTGAGATTATAACCATGAAATTCCAAGAAACCAACTGGGCTACAACATGTATTTACGTGATACGTTATCAAGCGTCGGGAAGGTCTCAGCGAAAAAAAATACGAGAAGCTTCACTCTGGTATATTTTTTATTATCTTCTTTCGCTTTTCGTGCTCCTTTTTTTTTCTTCTCTTCTACTTTCCTCTCCCTGTAACCGCACAACTTTTAGTTTTCCTCGAACTCACTGGCCCCTCGTCGAGACCGCCCCGAGATGCCCGAGAATTGCTCGACGTCCCGACGCTCAGCCCCACGACATTGGCAAATGGTCCGTGGCTGACGTTAATTTATTTCTAGTCGCACAACTCGCCCTGTCGTGCCATGTAAACCGGCCTGACCAGGCTGACAGAGATGTTATCGTTGACGGTAGTTGTTAGTATATGACCAATATATAAATACGTAATAATACATCAAGGTGGAATGACTTGCCGGTCATATTGATCGCGGGACAATTTACACACATACGAGAGCCTTATGGGATATTAATTTATTCTTCGTTTTAAAATTGAAAAATATCTTTTCATCCGAAGTCAATCGTACTCATTTTCCTTTACTATTCAAAAGCCTATTGACAATCGACCCGTTTCTCTCTTTCTCTTTATTTTTTACCAATTTATTTTTCTTTCTTCCTCCGAGACCCATCACCTTCCCCGTAGACTCGTATTTATTAGCTACGAACCGATGTTTAAAGGGGAAACGAGAGACTCGTTTTCAACGAAGCGAATTCTTCTCAAAGAGTCGAATTGCAAGAATCTTCGAGGACTCGCTCTTCTTCTTTTTTTTTTCTTCCTTCAGCTTTACTCCTCTTGCCTACCACTCTCTCTCTCTCTCTCTCCCCCCTTTTATCTTAACGTTCCTCGTTCATTCTTGCCGGAGGCCTTCAAAGATATCGGCGCTTATCAAGATTCTGGAAATCGCTCGATTTCTCCCTGCCTGTTTTCCTTTTTTTTCCTCTTTTCTTTTTCTCTATCGCATTGTTCATCGTTATTCGAACACAAGGTTCTTCCTGAACATTCACCCCTCGATACCACAAACCTCTCTACGGTGCAATATTGTCCCGTGTATAGATATGGCTATTATCAAAATTTTAAAATATAATTACTCGTATTATTATTTCCACTGGCTGTCCAAATGCACGTTCATTTTTTATTTTAAAAAAAGTTCTACAACGTACATTTTTACGTTGTCGGGCATGATGTGTTTTTATAATTTTTTACTCTATTTTCCGAGAAGAATGTAATCCTTCCAGTCAATTTCATTCAAAATCAATTTGTTGGATTCCGCGTGTCACGCGAACACTTGCAGGGTGCCTGCAAGCGTCGATGGGCTCAAATAAAATAACAGCGAGAATAAAAAGTATATGCATATATTTTTGTAACAGCGACAACAAAAGCAGCGCACTAAAATTACAATGATCAGCGCGAAAGAGAATTTCGTTGACGGTCGTGGTTATTGTCGACTCTTTTTTTTAATTTATTTTTCCATTAACCCCTCTTCCCCTTCAGTCCATTGATTTGTTAGCACCCAGCTATAGCGACGTTTTCACGTAAAACCGCGTTGCCCGATAAAAAAGAAACTGAAAAAACATTTTAAAAAAAGTTCGAATGACAATAAAAAGTAAAATGGCGCTAACCACCACCGAAGCACGCGGTGCCCTTTTGACACTAGCTCTCCAAGAGATTTGCAGGTGTTTCAACGTATTACAAGTGTATGAATATGTAAATATATTAACAATTTGCAATTCCAGCCTCGTAAACGGCCGCCAAACACTGCGACGTTATGCAGTATTAAGTCGCTGCGTTAATTGGAATATTTAAATCCCCCCCACCCCCACCCACCCACCAACCCGACACCGAAACCCGAAAGCGACCTCCTGGCATGCTGTGAAACACATACAAGTGCCGACACAACAGTTGGGGCCGCATTTCAGTAGCTGCCACCAGGAGGAATATTTAACAGCGTAAGGGTTGGTTAGCAGCGAACCTGCAATCGGGACAGGATGGTGGAAACGCGGCTGGTGCAGATGTCGACGTCGTTGGTTCAGGGTGAACGTAAACTAGATATAATGAACGAATTACGAAAAGACGGTGGAAATATTAAGAAATAAGGGTTGGTGGGTATAAATGAAAAAAAAATGGAGGAGGGATGAAAAAAAAAGAAAGTCTCGGTTCAAGGGTTCCAACCGTCGACGATCGTGAATATAAATAAATTCAGGTGTTCCCGTCAGGCAGATTTAATTCCTTCGGGTCCTTGGTGCCATTGTCTGCATTCAATTTTACGCAGAGCTCATCGCGCTGTAATTTCCTTGACGTTACCTGTGGCTACAGCCGCGACGCTTCTTAGGGACCTCGCGGGGCGTCCCTGGCTCGTTCGTGGGACTTTCCTATATTGAAATACAATTTTCTCTGGGTTCCCTACGAGCCGTAATCGTTTCGCTTCAAGGAACTTCTTAAACTCTCGTCGTGCGACGGCGATAAATATTTAAATTGAATCGGGACAGGGGGGGCAGAGGAGGAGGAGAGGGGGAGGGGGGGGGGGTACGCCGCTCGCATGAAAACTGCGCTAACGAGTTGGCGCTTGCAGTCCAAGTAGCCACGCTACGCTGCCGCAACCACCGCGGGACAAGCCGGGCTCGATTTTCGTCCCCCTAATACATACATATACATATATATCTACTTTATATAGATACAGATATATTGTGTATATATATATGCATATAGACCCAAATCTCCACGTGTACTGTATATCTATATATACTGCCTGTATCAAGGAAGAATTTTCATTCCGATTGATAAATCGCTGGAATTGCTGTTTTTAAATTAATTAATTTTATCAGAAAAGCAATTAATATAACTTTGGATCCCTACTCAATCTCCATCGAGCGATATGGCAGTTCCTTGGCCTTATAAGCCGGAAATTTAATACGGCTAACGCAAATAGGCACTCCATTTTTGTTGTTGGTCTTATCCCTCAGTCGAGTACCATTAAGCGTCAGTGTAACGGCACGGAGGGTAAACCTGCTGGAGTTATGCTTGATGGGGATAACAATTTATAAGGGATGAACCGAGGTATCGGATGGAACCATTTGTGTCCACGTGGTTGATCAATGACTATGTGGATGATAATGAAGACTGTATTCACCTGTTCCGTTCTCTCCGCTGGGACGAATACGCGCGTCGTAACGTCCCGGGCCCAGGATGCTGTCCAGGACCTGTTTCTCCTTCTCCCGAAAGTTCACCTTGGCCTGCGTACATCTGCGAAACAAGAAGACGAAAATTTATATTTTTATTCGTCCGGGTATGAACAGAACGACGTATACTAATCGTCGTTAAATTCAGATAAGAGTCAGATTGGATGCTGCGCGACTTTTCGGTCCACGAGGGTGGTTTCTTTTTTTTCCGTTGTTGAGCCAAAGGATATCGGGGGGGGGGGGGGTCGAAAGGAAAGAAGAGGAATATGTACACGGTGGATGAAAGGGAATGAGATAAAAAGAAAAAGGAGAAAAAGAGGGTGAAACCAAGTGGATCCAAGTGGGGGGATGAAGAAGAAGGGAAAAATGATGGGGGATGGGATGAAGGCCAACCTCTGCGAAAAAACACAAAGCAATCTCTCGCATAGTCGCGCAGGGGATGCCGCCCAAAATTATCCCTTCAGATAAGGGTGGCGGGGGGAGGGTTGTCTTGTGGGTATATAGTTATCACGCGATGTTTGTCGCGACAAGTTAATCTCAGAGGGTCACGTGGTCCTTCCTTCTGGATAAGTGGTGCGAGCTATCCTGGTTATCCAGGTCGAAAGAGAATTCCAGTCAAAGAAGGAAAAAGATGAGGGGTGGTGGCAGCAGTGGTAGTGGTACAGCAGTAGGTGGGCTTTCCATGGACCCCGTCGAGTCATCCCGATTAGTACAAGATATAGTAGATATTGATTAAAGGGAGGAGCAGCGCAGCCCAGGGAATGACGCTCGTGGATGATAAGGGTGCTATAACGGAATAGAGGGAAACAGAGGGAATATAGAGGGAGATGACGCACCCTTACATCCTTAATCCATAGAAGCCTCGCCGCGGCCTTGTAAAAACACCGCCACGGCTTATTGTGATTGATGCCAGGAGATTTCGCTCGATTGGAATTTTCATTTCACTTCGAGCTTTAATCTCTAACCCTTTGCCGAAGAACGAACCAGAGGGGTTTCTATAGTTCGTTCGTGCTCGCTACTTTGTATTGCAGTGTACGTGTATATACATATGTGATACGTACGATCCTGCATAGGCTCGAGAACAGAGACTTGTGGCTTTTACTCGACCTTTCACCCCTTCGATTCTGAACTCCAGTCTAACCTACTCTTTCGCCCTCCTTCACCCCACTCTCTCGCGGAAACTCTGGTTGCACCCTATACTACCAAAGCGGAAAACCTCGGGATATGTCACGACGCAAAGTTTCAATGAGAGAGTGAAGGTTAGGGTGAACCAGAGGGGTAGGTATCAGGAACGAGGAAAAAAAAATGATAACGATGGAATAGGTTAGGTGAAGGGGGGGAGGGTTGAAGAAAAAAATGACAAAGTACATGTATACGTAACAGCTGTGCATATGTGGACTGATAGGTTGTGGAACGTGAGTATTGGCTTTTTTTTTCGTCTCTACTCCTATTCCGCATGTCCCGTCGGAAGTGAGGCACACGAAGTTGCTGCGTTCGAGAGCAATTTCCCATTTCGTTTTCCGAGCAAAAATCCAGCGACGTCGAACGGTGACGAAATATTTCAACGATTTGAACGTGCGTCACATAAGTGAACGACAAATACTATAATATGTGCAATAATAATGAACTAGTCCTGAATTTTTATGTTATCGTCTACTTCCGCGACACATATCGAAACTGTCAAAAATAATATTATATCATACACGTCCAAAGGTCAATTTTCAGATATCTTAGAGACAACCTCTGTTCTATTTATTATTTCCCTCTAAGCACGATTTTTGAAAAATATGTGTCGTCTGGGCAGCATCCTTCTCTCTTATGAATCCCAGTGCCAGGAAACCAGTGGAAACGGCAATAGGAAGTCGGAGTAAAAAATTTCACTTGAGCTGACTTTATTTTTCTTCTCTGTCAGTCCCAACCCAACCTGACTAACCGTAAAGCCTTTTACACGCTTCCCGATTCCCGGTACGCATTGCCTAACCAAGCGCGTCTCCTCCTGGTAAAATTAATTTTTTTTTAAACTCTCTTCCCCTCCTTTCAAATTCATTTTTACCTCCCTCTCGAACACCTCATGAAGCGACCATAAACTCTCCCGCTAATACCTGTTCCTGGGGAATATTAGACTGAAATTCCCGTTACTCGTTTCGTTACGCCCTGGAATCTTTCCTAACGCTTTCCAGATGCTTCGGGTTCCTCGCATTGTTTCACGAGCAGACGAACGTTCCTCATCGACTTAACCTGGCTTCTTATCTAGCTCCTGTACTTCAGGACTCCGGGAATTCGGTACTACAGGACTTCAAGGATTACGTGGTACGGCAGTGACAGAGAAGTTCTTATGACCATTTCTAAAGTCAACTTCTTCACGTCCTCGCGTAACAAGGCCAGTTTGCTTAGTTGACTCTAATGAGAGAGAGAGAGAAAGAGAGAGAGAGAGAGAGAGTGATAACATAAAGGAGCACTTTAGTACCATTTAGCCATATTACCAGTTCCTGAGAACTATCATAGACTAAAACTCCACGGAATACATCATCCACAGAACCTACCCATAACCCGAGTGACTTCTTGCATGCGTTCTACACGTTAATCCTTCTAAGTACGTTTATAGTATATAGAGGCTAATTATTTTACCTAAATAGACGAAAATTATCTCGCACCGTCGCATGCCCAGTCTCTCTCTCTCTCTCTCTCTCTCTCTCTCTCTCTCTCTCTCTCTCTCTCCTCTCTCTATCTCTCTCTCAAAGTCAAAATTACAACAAACGATTCACGCTTCGTAAATCATGAAAGCAAGTACCCACCGCAGGATGGACCAGTCTCTGAAGTCTCTCCTCCACTTAATTATAAGTCAGCAGACAAAAAAAATTTACGGTATACTTTTTCATTTTACGTATAACAGGTAAACCCACAAAGGATCGTCTTCGCTAATAATAGTCATCTCGAGAAAATGAGTCGATCCTTTCCTACCAGTACACACACCGCAGACCCAAGTGGCTGATCTCCGAGGCATCGTCTACCGGCAGATGAGCTTCCTAACTTCCCAACACAGCGTGCGCTCCTTGATTGGGTGGTTGCCTCCATGGGTGACTGGCTGACAAGCGTTATCGTACCTCAAGTAGCTTCAATCTCAGCAGGACTCTCGACGGACCCCCCCCCCCCACCCACCCAACCCCTTTAACCCACCCCGGTAACCGCTATACACTGTGATAATAATAAGGTACGATGGGTAAACAATTACGGAGAACCCAGTTCGAGGGTACACAAGGGGTGCCTGGGAGCAGAGGAGGACAGAGGTGGAAGGTTAGGAAGATAGAAGGTCCTATCGGATATAAGGTAGGGGTAGGTCGTTGGTACAAAGGTTAACGCGGACCAGTGGGAGGGGACGCGCAGAAGCATTAATGAGGTCGCTACCGCGTCATGTTAATGAGAGTCCAGGTTAAAGATATATGTGCTTGTCTTGAGCACGTGTGTCGTTGGTACACGAGAGTGTGTATACAATAGATATATGCCGAGTACTAAAGGGTGTGTGCATCCGAACGTATATACGTATACGAGTGAATTTTACGTATGGATACACAGGGACGAGAGGGGGGTTGTCAGTGCGAATGCACGTCGTCAAATTCTAATGAAGGTTGCATTCATGGAATCTTGAAATGATAAGAACTGAGGTTGCTATGGGAACCTTCAAGATGCCGAAGGGGTGCAACAAAGTGGTAATATGGTTTTAAGGGATGAATCGGTTTAAAGGTCCATTGCCGTTGTCGTGGGACGAGCCGACGTACATGGGATTGTTTTTATTACTCTGTCATAAAGATAATTATTCACTAATTAGGTATAATTAAGGAAACGAGGCGTCGTGTAGCCGCTTGCGTTAAACGTGTAACGAGCGCGAGTGTACACGGTGTACCAGAGATAGGAGCGTCCACTCTGGGTGGACGCGAAGGGTTCTTCGTCGACGGCTGTCTAATTTATCGAGAGAGACGCGGGCATTACGTGTCCCGGGTAGCACGTGTCGCTGGCGACGCGCTGTCATATAAATTTCACGGTTACCCGTCGAGCTCTCACGGGTGCAAGGCTTGTCCTTCCATGGGTTTATTATCGGAAGTCTGGTACTTTTTGGATTTCCCTAGGCATCGGCTTGGTCCTCGAGGATCCAAATAGCAGTTACTGAGACGCGCCATTATCGTGTATGTATATATGTGTGAAGTAAATTAATAGTGTATATATGTATATAGGCCACGTTAAACTTCATCCCCCTCGAAGTCTTGGTTTATTGATAGAGAGCGGCTTGCGGCTTCTGTTCTGAGGGTTTTAGAAAGTCTATCGGGACAGGAGGGAGGAAAGTAGGAAGTAACTTCGAGGCAACGGGATAACGTTTTCTGACGGGACGCTAAGTGCTGGCGACCGGGAGAGGAAGAGAGAAAGAGAGAGAGAGAGAGAGAAAGGGGGAGAGAGGGAGGTCAAGACGATGAAAAAGAGGGACGGAGAAGATTATCTATATCTATGTGCGTCGATGACGTAGATATAGCAGACACAAGATAAACGTGTATAGTCCATTGTGTACGGTTAAAGGTTGGACTAGATGCGCGAGAGGGAATGGATTCTAAGAGACGGGTAAGGTAATCCTATAATGGGGTGCAACCACTGCTCTTTACATTGCGGCGGAGCTTAAGAAGGAAAAGCATTTCCCCCGTACAGATCGGATACATGCGTATATCAGGCTGGGTGAAGTATTCGGAGAACGTGAAGATCCTATGTACCCTTTATTGCTCTGTTCATGTGTAGGTATATATGCACACGTATATGTATTTACGGTTTACTTGTCCGTCTGACTGTACACTGGTACCTTTACTCCCTGAATATATATATATACACACACATCGTATAAGCACCATTCCTCGAATTCTCTTTTTCATTCAGGGATGTACCTGCTAGCTGCTACCTAGCAACTACTGGAAATAGGTACAACCTTACAGGATATTACCTAGACGTATAGTCGATCCAGGAGTTCGATGTGTTTTTTTGACAGATCGAAAATCTTCTACAGTACTCGCGTGGGATACGGATATGTTCCTCCTATGTATACATCTAATGTATGTGTATAGCGTGTGCATGTCTACCTACACGTACAGAGCATGTGAAGTGCCGCTATACTTTTACTTTTTCTCAATTTGCCATACGTCCCTTGGATATCACGAGGATTCTGGATAAAGAAGAGGAATGAAAAAGGACGAGGGATCTTCAGCAGGAGACGGCTCCCGTTAAGGCGTGTCTCCCTACCAAGGGGCGAAAGGGGGATTAGAAGAGAGCGGTAAAAGTCGCTCGACGAGAACTTTCACGCGTTTTAATTTATTCCGGAAAAAAAGTTTTGGCCAGTTGGTTTGCGTGGGCAGGATCGCGGGAGCTTTGCGGGGTTGGTTTATGAGGGGGAAGCGTCGGGAGTTCGAGGAACGAAGATAAGGACATACGAGAGAGAGCCAGAAGAAGGACTTTACGCGACATTGGCTGCGAGAAGGATACGAATTCCCGATGACGAAACCTGATAGTTCTTCGAGGGTGACGATTGGTTTCTTGGCTTGGACGATGGTCTCCACGGTCTCGTAATGACCGACGGGAATGGGTTTTCGGAGTGGGCGTAGAAGGGACAGACCTATGGCGCGGATCATCATCAGGACTGCTGTACAACGCGGACAGGAAGAGAACAAATGGGCCGAACGTGTCGCGCGAGGTTAACGATAAAAATTCCTTTGGGCTAAGCCTGAAAACAAAGTGACAGGCCGACAGGGCCCGTAAGGGTACACTCGTAGTGGTGGTTATTGTCGCAGCAGGGTGGCAAACCCGCACGAGTGTCAACATTTATGAGCCCAAATATTTGCCCGCTGTGCCTCATCAGCCTCCTGTACCCCTGCCTCCTGTCACACCTCCCCCCCCCCTCCCACCCATCACCGTCACACCTGCTTTTTCACCCCCCTCTCTCTCTGACTGTTTCTCTTGCATTATTCACACCCCCCCCCTCTCCTACTCTCATCACCCCCTCTCTCTCGTCATCAACTCTCTCGCCCGAGAGTTATTAAAATGCAGCATGTCCTCGGTCGCGCCTGTGTGTCCCATGTATCCACATCCATCTATAACTATACAACCCTTGTGTGTTGAACCTGATTGAAACATATTGCATATCCACCCCTATCCCGGTTCCACCGCCTGAACTAGATCAACGAAAAATTTTCACGTATATGAAAGTATGTATATTATAGTATTTCACAAAAGTACATGAAAATCAACCCCGCGAGAGATACGAGACCGTTTTCATCCCTTTGCCGAATGTCGAGAAACGCCCTTAACAATCCCCATCTAAATGACACGCCTTTAATTAATTCACGATATCCTTACAACAAACTGGCCACCCCTCCCTATCTCGTGATCAAATTTATATGCGTCGAGTGCTTTCAAACCCTCACGCGAATCCTTCGAGTCTCTCGTCCGCCACGTGAATAACGCCTGGTACACGCTATACGCTAGTTTCAACCCAGAATGCACCACTCGGCTAGATATTTATAAGTGCAGCGGGCTTGCACAACGATTAGGCAACCCGAGAGCGTTTCGTGGCTCGTATATATAGGTACTTTGCCAACATGCGAGAACTTTACCCGGTCTTAGAGAGGTTGGTTCTACCGTTCACCTTCTCACCCCATCCGGATGGACGTACTTGGGGCTCTATCGAACACTATACCTTGCATCTACCCCTATCCTCCTCACCTCCTCCCCTAACCGTCGACTGCTACTAAACACTCGCGCAGGTGTCGGCTCATGGGATATTACGAAACTTGGGAAAATCTCCGCGGTAAGCGACAGCCCATGTAACTGCTTCTTATGTAACTGCATATATATATCGTAGATATATAGGTAGGTGCATAAATTGCATATATGAAATTTTATTTTTTCTTGCTTCTATACTAGACAACATTTCTCTACCGATACATATATACATATATATATATAGATAGTCTGATTCAAAAATAAACAATTGATTGGACCCAAGACCTTCGTCCTGAGTACAATGGGCACTGAATTATTCACAGGTCGAGAATCTACCTGTGAATTATAGATTCTGCCGGTGTCTACAACTACTCCTTCCGGACAGATAAGGGATGCAACCTTGAATTGATAATGAGTAGGATGGAGTCTTAGAAGAATTGGTCTGTGCAGAATTGCAATGCATAAATAATAATTTATCGTATCCTCGACTATACCACCGTTACCATGCGAATCGATAATTTTTTTTTTTCTTTCATTATTACAAAATCATGACTCGACAGTGAAGTGGGAATAAAAAATCGTAATGTCTAAGTTTTCGTAAATTTTTCGACGATCAACCAACACGCAATGGGCATCTAACTCGGCACTGCTTCTGTCACGTGTGCATGAATCTCCCTAGCCCAGTTATTTCTTTAAGGGAGGATTTTTAGTTATTATGGAACCGCGATCCTTGTCCGTTGCTCCAGTGAAATATTTAAGCCAGTCTGCAGCCTCGGGGTGATCTCTGATGAGAAACTACCCTTCCTGCTAGTCCGACAGTCTGCTATGAGTTAGAAGCGCCTCGGATCCCTAGATGGGCTATTCAGAGTTTCGCCTGTACTTTGCCCCATGGGCCATCGTACTCGCGCGTGCGTCAACACCCCGAGTCTCCATTCGAGAAGATGCCCTTCCCTGTCTGTTTATTAAACTTTGAACCCACAGCCCTTACTTTTTGTTCGAGCACCAAATAAATTGGGATACGAGAAAAAAAAGAGGGGATGGCAATCTCTGTGGGTTAATGATAAAAAGAGGTTTCCCGATCGATACTTCTAATGGGCTATCGACCACGGACTGATAACTACCCTTAGTTCTGTGATCAACCCCTTCGCCTGAAATATCTACTAGAACTCTGTTGCGCGACTCGTTACACGAGATAAATGCAAGGGGTGGATATTTCGTTCGACCGACAGATCATTCAGGAACTTAATGACAGTCATTGTCAGGAATTGGCCTCTGTCATTGTAAAGAAGGTTAATTGTCAGATCGTAATTCTAAGGTGAATCCCTGCTAAAAGTTCAGAGGTTCAAGTTTTCTATACCTATCCTTCTTAGCGCTAGGCGTAACTACGTAAGCGAAGGAAACGCCGTAAAGAATAAGAAAAGAGCCAATTCGCGACTATAGAAGACGAGCTGGAGCTTAGCTCAGAATTTATGACTCAGACTTTATTTTCCTGGCATATATCAGTATTTTATACCCGCCCCTACCTTTCGTTCTTACTAGATGCAAGGGGCTGTTAGATAGGTAGGTAGTACCGCACCCTGGCGGAAATGTAACGTGCAAATTGAACCATGAATCAAGAAATTGAAACCAAACGCAAATTGAAACCGTGAATCAGCAGGTATGACATATATATACATATGGTATATACACATACACATAGGAACTATATAGAGGCTATTGGTACCCCTGATAAATAGTACCTTCAAAGTGTACGAACTTGAATATTTCGAAGGAATTTTAGGTAAGGCTGAAAAAGAAAGGAAAAGAGGATTTAAAGAGAAGGAAAGGTGAATAGGATGAAGCGATAAGACTTGCCAAGTGGATTTCCGACGTTACGAACAACGTCTAGGATAATCTTATCTGATAAAGGAAAATTTTGAGGAACTGAATTTCTCATATTTTATATTCTCGAAGAAGCAAAATAATTCATACGTGTATATATATATTTTCTGTTTCTGCGAATGAAAAAATTTCTCCAGTCCTGTGACAATATTCGAATAACTAATAAATTGACAGTGACAGGAAACTTACCGTGATGGATGTAGCAGGACTGTCAGTACCACCAGGAGCGGCAGTACTCCAGGCCACATTGCGGCGGCCTGAAAGCAAACATAATCACGTTTATACGGAGGAGTTTGCGAGTGGCATAGCCGGGGATATATTCTGGGTGGCTAGAACATTCACGAGCCCGAACCCGACCCCGATTTACCCCCGTACCGCGTCATTCGACTTCAAAGCGGCAAAAGCCTCTCGGCACTTGGCGAGGCAAGAAAGCCGCAGGAAAACTAGAGGCGGACTAAAACCACGTCCGAATTCCAATAACGAGAATCACGGAATTTCCACTTGATATTTACCGACGTTACATACCGAGTAAAAACCGGTTGCGAGTTGATTTTATTTTTTTATCAAGGCTTCCTCCGCCATCTTTGTATTGCGCACTCGACTTTTCCTTTCCCTTATAACGTTTTACCCTATAACCAACTGGTAAACCAGCTTACATCCAATGTCCTGTGACTTCAAAGTATGTTTGCCAGCATCGCCACTGACCCCTCCTGTACGCTAACCACCCCCTGCTTAACGTACAGAGCAAAACCACAGGAAACTCTCGGGAGTGCGGCCTTCCGCTTCGAGGGCTTAGCGCTGCTCGCCAAAACACATTTCAATGGTGAAAATTATGCAAAACTTTGGGGCTGAAACACGTGAAAGCAATGCCACCCCTATTTCGAGCCGGGAGAAAGTTTTAACGTGACAAGAGTTAGGGGGTGCTAACCGGTTCCGTAACGTGAGTTGGCTTTACTTGCTTGTTTCGTTTTTAGTATTCCTTTTTCTTTTTCGTCAACCCCTACACCCTTAAAACCACCTGTCTTTTATTTTCCCATAAACCTCTCGTCGGGTTCGACCTACACGAAGGAACCCTTTTGCAAATTCTATATACTCGTAAACCACCCCGACAGTAAGACGCGGGGGGGTTGGTGCTCCGGCCTTTCTACCCTTGAAACTGCTTTCGGTAGGAAGCGAGGTACAAAAGTTGGTACCCCTGGTTCACTGGGACTGCTAAGGCAGTCGAGGCGTGTTCCCGTTGTAGGCGAGAAAAAAGCGGCATAACAAAATATTCGATGAATGCATAAAAAATGAGGGGTTAAAGCCGACACAGTGCTACCAACAGGGGTTGGTACCCACGTTTATACCCCCGAAAGGGGAGGACAAATTGAAATAAAATTCCAAGGGTTGTTGCGTCCACCGGCACTATAGTCGTACGACCTCCTCCGACCACGTCGTATCCCTTAACCACCCTAATGATATATACAGGGTTATAAGCGCCCAAGGGGGTTGGAAAATATTGTGGGTGGTACCAGAAGGATAACAACGCAATTAGGCTTCTGAAAGCCACCGAAGGGTCCTTTTTTCTCCTTATTTCTCGACTTCCCTCGACTCGTTAGTACGTTGCCAGTCAGGAAACCAACTGGTTTCGTCTACCCCCGAAATTGACACCCCGTCCAAGATAATTTTCGAAATCAAACCTAATCTAATCTAACCTAACCATAACCGCTGTCCAAAGGCGACGTATATCCAAATAATTACCAATAAACGCCAATTTCTCAATTTCTCACCTTCACTGCCATATGTATTCCCCTTTATTTACTTGCCTTATCTATATATGTATATATTCATATATCCAATCAGCCACTCCAGTACAGTATTGCGCAATGGCGCGTCAGCTCCTTCAAGCTTATTCAGCCAAACTGATATCATCGAATAAAAATAATTAGAAAAAAAAATAGAATACACCCGGTCATGGCTAATTTGCGGATAATCGAGTAGAAGGGTCACTCTTAACAAGAAAAGAAAATGGAGGATAAAAAATGGACCGATGCATGTTGCCAGTAGACTGTCCGCCCCCCCCCCCGCCTTCATTCCCCCTCCTTTAATCGTCTGCTCTTATCCAGTTTCACGAGTCACGCGGAAAATGCTTTCGTCCGTATAACGTCTGTAATTAACGATTCTTTTCCCCTCAAGGTTTTCCATTAATTCGGGCTCCTTTACGTCACGTGCCATTCCACCGTCTCGACGCATCCATCCCGGACTATTCTTTTCATTTTTCGCCACTGTAACAGCTCTATTTCGTTCGCGTATATATACATACCGGAGAGTGTATACATATATATACACATTACATACACACTTTCTTCACTGGCCAAGAAAACAAGTTCCGCGGCTCCCGTTTTTTTCGCTTGCGATTTTTTTTTTCTTTACGTGGGCGTAGCCTCCGACTCCTATGACGCATTAAATTAACGATCCTCTTCCTACTGCAGTTCGAGGAGGTTGCGTTAATTGAGTTTGACATCGAACCGCCTGACTAAATAGATTTTATCGTTGTGACATCACTGACGTCAGGTTTCATATAATTAAGCACAAATTGCACGCTTTACTTCGCGTTCCCCTACAAATTCTAACGGCCATCGCGTTAACTCCCTTAGGCATGATTATAACACGATGCCGGTATTTATGGGAGAGTGAACATCTAAGGGAAACGCGCAATTGTCGGCTTGGCTTATATATCACTGTATTCTGTAACCTGCATTACGTCACTATAGTCTGTTTCACTCGCATCTAGTCGTAATTAAATCCTCGTTTCACCCCGAGCTGAAGACCGGTGATTGGGGGCAGGGGGGCGGGGGCGGGGGGGGGGGAGGTGGTAATTTTGATAAGTTATATACATGAATACTGGATACGCTAAGCTCATGCTGTGATAATTAATTGATATCGTTCTCACATTGACGCTGTGGCTAAAGTCTACCACGTGTTTGTTGTTTTCGTTGATAATAATATATATTATTTCTCACCCGATAATTTACTATGGCAGAATATTGTCAACTCCGATGTGTTGTGACGGAGACTCGACGGCCTTAGACTGTCTTTTATGCTTCTTGTATGCCGACTGAGACTAAGTAGAATAGCAGCCAAGCTGCGTAGCCAAGAATCGTAGCGCGGACTTGCAACTGTTCTGTTGATTGTCGTTTCTGACAATGATATTTGAAGAATATGGATAAAGGAATTTTTTAATTAAAAATAGAGTTATTATGATGAACGACATAAAAGGTTTTACGTGATTTTGTAGAAATTGAAAATAAAATTTTTTTATTATTTTTCAATGGAGAAATATAATATTTCGTATTTCCCGCTAATTTTTCAAGTACCTGAATTAAGTCTGTCAAGTATCGCGAGGAGCGTACATATATGATGCTATATATGACTGGTATACTTAATTAAACTATGAATATTAAAAAAAAGTCATTCTCGGTTAATCCGTACTTTATGTATCCTTGATATCCATAAAAACCATTGTCGCTACTTGTAGACACTGCTTGCTGAGTAAAGATTAGCTTACATACGCGAAATTTCTTTTGACGCGTAGCTAGTATCCACTTATGTAGAAAAGCTGTTTGCATTATTCAGCAGTGTAAAGAATTACGTACTTAACCACCACACGACTCCGTAGCTGCAATGTGGGCGATTTGAGCGTCCGGCATTAATAATATGCCGGCTAATACCAACCGAGTAAAATAAAATTCCTAGTCAAAGATAAATACCGATGAAACATTTAATTAGTTGAAAATCGTATTTAGACGTTCTTGGAAGTCGACCAAGATGACAAGGAGATACTGAATGATCGGACTGAAAACTGATGTATACAATTGATGTAACGTGCATGAATTTTCGTCAAATAAAAAACAATGCCCGTTCCAAACCAAGTTTCCCAGACAGTGGGTATTCACTGTAGACAACAGCCGTACTGTATCAGCAGCTGCTCAGCGGCCAAGAATTTTGTTATGATTCTCAACCTTAAATTTCCCAGAGGTTGCGCAACATCTAGATTTTGAATACGGTTTCATGATAATTTTCCTACTGACTTTCGAAGCCCGGACGTCGTCCCTATGTCGTTTGAGGTTAGTGCCAGCGCGTTCTGGCGCTTTACGACGTCTGACTTGTTAAAGTGGCCTTGTGTCGTCTCGAAATGACGCCGAGCTTTCGCGGCGTATGAAATCCAGTGGAGCTCACAGACACGTATGCGCGTGATATGCATGTCGGAATGTTCACTAGAAACCAAGAGACCTTCTATTTTTAAGGTTAGGAGTATCTCACTAGTATCTGAGAATGAATATTACCGAAGAATTTCTAAATGTTATTCACCCGATATGAACGGCCGTTAATACACTTGAAATAATGAACGCGTTACCTTTAAAACTCTTCTATTTATAACGGGCTATTCTTTACTCGGCTTCACATCAAGACACTGTTGTATCACGTCACTGTGTTTTCTCTGTCTCCACTTACGCGTAACGTGCTTATATTATACATCGTATGTATACACTGTATACATATCACTCACGCGGTACAATTTTGAACCCGATTTTTCCGAATTTTTTTATCGTTACACAATCCTCTTCTTTATTCAAATACATTTATCAATGTTCTTTAGCTCGCATTTGTGTATATATGACATACATACTCTGTGTGTACAATATATATATATTGCTGAATGACGTCACGCCTTTGAATCAAAAAGAATTTTTAATCAGCCTTAATACCTCATATCGTATTTAGCGTCCATTGAATATTTTCGATAATGGCTGCCGCTCTCGCAAATTATGCTAAAGATATAGTATGTTAGCATGTGCATATATCGATATGGAATGTCGTATGATATCATTTAACGTACGGTGGTTCTGCTCATTTTTAAAAATTTCATTTATCATTATATGTACATTACTATGGGCTTTGACTGTTCGTCAATACTGTATAGGGAATATTCATAGGCGTAGATTTCTTTTTACCGTGATACATTCGTTTGCCTTTAAAGATTACGTGTATATGATTTCACGTAATCAAATAATCATTAAATGTATAGTCTACCGAGGATTAGCGTCTCTTGATTGCAAGCTTACCGACGTCAGGCAAGACAATATTTATACCTTATCAATTTTTAAATACTTCCTGAGTTTTGATCTAATTTTTAGTTTACTTTTACCAATTAGCCCTGTAATCTCGTATCCTTAAGCCGCATCTCCAGTTTGAGATACCAGGGATAAAGTCGCCCCCCCCCCCCCCCCTAATGGCGTCGCTGACACGAGACTTCGCCACCAGAATCCGGCAATTAAAATCTCCGTAAATTCCATAGAAACGAGATCGTACGATCGTAGGTGAGGAGGGTGAATTCGGATACAAAGGAGGGAAAGAGGGTGGGGGGGGGGGAAGGAGGTGATCGTCCACGACAAAATTCACGTCGTTGGGCGTATCCACAATGTTCGCGGGAAAAGTGAATCCATAATTTTTAATACGACCCGCAGCACCCCTTCGTACCATATTTAATGATCGATATTATACGGGACGTTTAAAGCAAAGTCGTTTCGGCTCTTTTAAAAATTCGCGCAGTTCGCAAGGGAATTTGGTAAACCTTGTCGCCGCATGGAAATGGGACTGAAGCGATTTTCAAAAGTGTCCTAGTAGCTCGTTAGATTCGTACGAATCAAATTACAGCAAGTTCGAGTGTATGGTTCGAGGCATCTTTCGATTTTGTCAATGTTTATAAAACTGGAAGTGGATACCGGACCATATCAAGATTATGACGTTCCTGTTATCATACTTGTCATATACAGTACAGACGGAAAATTCACAACGTCCGGAGATGAATTATTTCTGACGTTAGACCGGAAACGGTCCGCCAGGGTGTTCTTCTCCGTGCGACCCAGGAAAGCAATTCCAGGCAGGAAACGCTCAATCGTCCCGGGGGTCCCATAGGATTCCGTTGGGTACCCCGTGGAGTGCCAAGTCAAATTTTCCCAGTCTTCGGACACGATCAGCGCTTGGAATTTTCCCAATAGAATCAATATTTCTTCGGTTTAGGTTATCTCGATGACTTAATACTTTTTCAAACTTTGTTATACCATATATATATCTATATATTATATAAAGATAAATCCACCAATACAGTATAACCTTGGCAAACTAATTACTCCACCTTCCATCGCAATTAATTATCCCTTCCAAGTAATTTTTTCAACGTCTTTTTTAAGCTTCGATCAGAAGGCGCCATTTTGACTGTAAAATTGCACAGTATCGTTCAGCCGGAATTCCCTTCCATTTCGCCATACCATTTCTTCAGCGGTATCTGTATGAATGGAATCATCCAAGCGCAAAGTAGGATATGCTTATTTGTTATTCACAAGAAATCATCCGCCTTCGATCTCTCCCCATCGGCCCTTCGTTCGGCCAAAAAACAATTTCGAAAATTGGTACAATCTATACCATCAAATTGGTACACCCGTATTCCCATCTAAACATAGATGGACGATGGACGTATACGTGCGGAGAATACTCCGGGTCAACTGCCTCGAGATAAAGGAGAAAATATTCAAGTCAAAATAAGAAGACGAAGAAGCAGAGGATCCCAAGATCGAAGTACCGTTATATGGCGAGAGGGGATGATGCTGATTGAATCCAAGGTGGAGCCTGGCGGCATCAACCGCATAAACGAGACGACTCAGCATTATTGGACTTTCTTGTTTGCTCCTTATTCGAGAACCCGCATTCCTCATCGAGAAGTTAGCTCAATGGATTATTTGTCGGGCCGGTTTTCACGAAAGACGATGCACGATTGATTGCCACGTAGATTTCTGGCAAAACTTCCGTTGGGAGAGTCAAGAATTCCTGTGATCTTCGGTTCGCGATGTCGCTTGATACCGGAGGGAGGGAGGGAAAGAGAGAGAGAGAGAGAGAGAGAGAGAGAGAGAGAGAGAGAGAGAGAGAGAGAGAGAGAGAGAGAGAGAGAGAGAGAAAGAGAGAGAGAGAGACCTTCTCGTGCTACTCGAGTTTACCTCCTTCATCTCCACTTCTTCTTACGGCTTCATCGGATCTCCTTCTCATCTAGTACTCCACTTCAATGGACCCATTCACTATACCTATATCGTATTCGCTAACTATACCCACTTCTGGAACCACTATCCCTAGCTTGATGTACCCTTAGACAAGCACTACCATCTATGTTGGGGATCTAATCTTATCATGGTAATACGTCACGAAGCAATGCTAATGCTAGTAACCAGTATATATATATATTTTATATATATAATATATATACATGTACGTATATGGCAACAAGTGGCTGACGAAGCAAGGACCTGAACTCCTGAAATGGTCGAAGGTACAAAGAGTGTCCACAGGGGGGTCGACACACGAGTGTCTTATCCGGCAGTAAGAATCTTATGAAAGAACAAACAGAGTGTACGAGGTGAAGGAAAAAAAAAATGAAAAACAAGATAACAAGACAAAGGTATGACTGCCTCAAGTGTTTTTACAAGAAAGTTCCAAGAGTGCGTTTTCAAAGATTCCATATGGGCTTTATTTCCTTTCTTCCATCGTAAACACTTGACTGACGCATGTTAGAAAAAAGACGTTCCGAATGCAAGAAGTCGTATTTCCTTGGACAGTGAGAAAAAAATAGCGTGACACGACGTACTCGCTACAATAAAATGATGGTAATAAAGTTTCACGGCTTTATGTAGAAATTTTTCTTCTACAATGTTTATATCGCTCTTGAATTTCGTATTCCACGTTACTTTTCACACGCCGAGATGGCGCTGCGATAGATGTTCCCTTTTTTTTCTAACTCTGCCTTCATTTTACTCGCGATGACTAATTCAACATTAACTCGAACAAGCTTCCAAGTTTTCTGAGAGTTCGATGGCTTAGAGACGCCGTACGCCGTAGATTTGACTTGTGAAATACCAACGAGTGACAATCACCTTTGAGCAATTCGCAGAAGCGAAAGCTTTAAAGCTCGCGATACGCGTAGCTCCTACACCTGGAGTCAGAAGAAATATTATTATACATTATGTATATGAGCGATGAATTAGAATTCCTGTACAATTGGGTCCTTTCGGTATTAGTCCAAATACACGGCTTTCGATTCGAGCGAGAATATGAACGAGTGGACCATTCAAAATATACTGGATCCGATCATAATGCACGAGATGCCTATAGAACGAGACTCGAGATCCTATTAATGTCAAATTCTACTGAGGTCTGACGGAACTGAGACAAAATGGCGACAGGGTGTGTACCGGAGCACTTCCAAGTTCCTAGATGAGCATTATTATTATTAGTATTAATTGTTGTTATACATGTGTCGGAGACGAACGGGGGTACTGGGTTCTATTGAGTTTCGGGGGGATTTAAGATGGCGGTCCGGTCTGGTAAAGTTTTGCTTTTGATTCTGGTCGTATTATACTTTCTAAAAAAGGGAAAAAAGAAAAGAGGAGACAAGGAAACAGAACGCGTTTATCTTTTAAGTCGGTTATGCCGGATGTACTCCGGAATTCATAAGAATTTTAAGACGCCAGGACACGGCACACTTATACGCAAGCGTAAAAGCGTGACCGAGAAAAATGCGAGGTTTTCGCGACTTTTACGGAGAACTTGAAGCGTCCGAGGAACGTCGGGCTCGTATAGAAAGTGAGAGAGAGAGAGAGAGAGAAAGAGAGAGAAGAGAAAGGTAACGAGAGAAACGGAAAATAGGGACGCGTGATTTAATGAGGCCGCCTACGTCGACTCTCGTCCTTTCAGCTGAAAAAACCGTATTCAAATACAGCACCGCAGCCGCCATCGTCGTCACCAGCCTCGCGCCCAACCACGATTCTTTTCCTGGTAACAAACCTTCCCGTAATTCGACTCTTTACCTCGAATTTCGTAAAGCTCTCAGGGGATATCAAAACTTCCACGCAAACGCGTCATTCTCGAGTTCTGGTAACGTAGCGTCAAGAAATCCCTGCAAATCTTTCCAGCTATACATATAGAGACGATATATATATATAACTATCTGAAAATTAATTAATTAACGTATATATCTATCGATATATATATATATTACATAGCAACCTTATATACATACATACTGCACACGTCATATTGGAAAACGATCATCAAGCCTATACACCTCTGCCCCGTGATTTTAAACGGATTTCCGTATACCCATATACGTATACATAGACACGTACTGCCTGTAGCCACTAGCAAGTCTGACTATAAACCCACTTTCTTCACTACCAAAGTGAGATCGATGTTTTCACTGCAGAAGTAGTCTCGTAAAAGTCTAATCGCAGCGTTCCATTAATAGGTAGGGCCAAAATGGTCGACCATTGCCCATCCGACCTAATCCCTCGGCACTCAACCTCGATTAGATAATTATTTATCGTACTCTTCTCTTAATTTTAATCAACGACAAATCGGGGATATTTAATGATTTCAATATATATATATATAAACACATACACATATATGTGTATGTATATATCTAATTTTCCCAAATAATTCATCATAGAAAAACCATTACGTTCTCCTCCCTTCAAAAAGATGAACCAAGGGAGCAAGTTGAATGAAATACCAGGCCTACCGGTTATGGCTTAAAATTACTTTATATTCTGGCCCATCGAAGGGCATTTTTATATACGATATTATAAGGCAAAGAGAAACGATCCTTAAGAAGAATTTTGAAGAGTCTCAATCATTATAAAAGGGAGTCCCTCGGCTCTTTCTTTGATGGACGAGCGTTTAACCGGCCACAAAACTTTCCATAATAAAGGGAGTCTCGTTAGAGGAGACGTTCTGTTGCGATGGTTACGCGCATGCGCGCACGAGCTATCTTATCCGACAACGAGGATTCTGGGTAATACGAAATCATGCAACGATCGGTTAGACTGTTTTCGAATAGTTCATGGGATAAACCTAAGATAAGTATTTGTCGACGATCTTCGTACCATAAACATCGAACCTTTAAGATTTTAAGAGCTCTGTTTATATTTACTTTCTCTATCCCTCGCTCTATAACTCAATATATGTACATAGGCCTTCTATCCCCTGGATTACAAAACTATCGTTGCTGCGCGAAAGGGAAGCACTGTACGAGATAATCCTTTACGTTGGAGAACACAGCGACAGGGGGAGAGATAGGGGCGGGGAGAGAGAGAGAGAGAGAGAGAGAGAGAGAGAGAGAGAGAGAGAGAGAAACTAACTTGAGAAGAGTACGCGAGAAGTACCGCTCGTAAAAACTTTGCGAAACCATCCACGTCTTTAGCTTAGCTTATCCTTTCGTCAGGAATTAAATGGATGGAGTGCTATCAGGCATGGCTGAATTGCTGGACTAATGTCATTTGGGAAAGAGAAATTGTACCAATGTTCAGACACCTAAACGTATGTGTATATAAGGTAGGAAATTCTTAGTATAGATGAGGGATAAAATTGTACGTTAGTACTAACTATGATATAGTATATATTGTATATATATATATATATATATCTAAGCGCGCGCGTGCGTGCGTGTGTGTGGACACAGAGAGAGAGAAAGAGAGAGAGAGAGAGAGAGAGAGAGAGAGAGAGAGAGAGAGAGAGAGAGAGAGAGAGAGAGA
>JARQTH010000301.1:2006974-2024071 GCA_030142595.1 Trachelus iudaicus | reverse complement strand
GAGAGAGAGAGAGAAAGAGAGAGAGAGAGAGAGAGAGAGAGAGAGAGAGAGAGAGAGAGAGAGAGAGAGAGAGAGAGTGAGAGAGAGAGATGGAGACTGGCAGGATACTACTGAAGAGAAGAAATAACGATAACGAAGGGTTTGTTATATCGAAGGGATGAATAGGAGGATTGCTGACGTCGTCCTAACAAAGTATCGTCTTTCGGGGTTACGGTCGCCGACTTTAACGATGTAAACGTCGACAAATGAAAACTCGAGAAAACAACGATTTCAGGGAGAAAATCGCGTCTTGAAAACACACGCGATATCGTGCGCGTAATCGTTCTAGACAGAGAGGGGACAAAAATAAAGCGGGAGAAAAACGATGGGAGTTCAAAGGAAAGATAAAGTGGACACTTTTGAACAGTGCTTTACGACGAAAGCAAAAGCGTCATTCGCTACTAAAGGAAAGAAAGCGCGAGTCGGTACGGGCGCGCACGTTTTTTTCGTATACATGAAAAAAAAAAGAAGCTAGACAAGAGCATCGACAGTCTGGAAGAATAAAAATAGAAATAAAACGGCGATCAAAATTTGTGAAAAACAATGTATAAGATGAAGTCAAGGCACTTGAGACGGAGGTCACGGGGGATGACGTGAGTGTCCGAGGGCGTCTGGATGGCCGGAGAAGAGAAAGAGAAAAAAATACAAGGACATGATAAGAGAGAGAGCGAGAGAGAGAGAAAGAGAGAGAAAGAGAGAGAGAGAGAGAGAGAGAGAGAGAGAGAGAGAGAGAGAGAGAGAGGGGAGGCACGGAAAGAAGGACAGGGATGATAAATCGTACGAGTACGTGAAGCGCGAATTTACGAAAGGGTTTTACAGTGTGAAGAAAAAAAAAAGAGGGGGAGGAGAAAAGTGCTCGACACCCCCCATCGGGCTTTTTGCCAAAGGTGAAACAAGGGGAATGAGGTTGATGCCAGTACGGGGGGTTGCGTGTGTTCAGAACGTAGGGGGTGTCAGGGCATCGTCGCCCTAGTAAGCCGTTCGCTAAATCAATGTCGTGAACATGTCGACGTGGAGCAGGAAGGACTCTGGTGGTTTTATAAAACCTACAAGTGGTCCACGTTGAAGGGTACGAGATGGCTTTGAGTAGCCATAAGGGAGGCAGCCGAAAGGGTACCAGGTTCATCCCTTCAGGACTTTCGACCCTCTCTATCAATTTCACGAATTTCCACTTGCGCACATCATCGGAATCCCCATTTACATCACAAGTCATAATGACACGTCGGTAGGTAAACACATTTAATTTTAATGAATAAATTTCGTGATCCTAGTGACTAAAATTTCACTAGCCGATAAGAGTATCTCTTCGAAGCTAGCGCTACAGTGATACGTATATATGCATTTCGTGTGCTGTTCAAAGATACATACAGTATATGTATACATACGTAGTACAGCGTATAGACACTATTCGCAGTAACTCTCCGTTGGTCGACAGTTCGTAAGAGTTAACGAGCAAGCAACTTAACTCCTAACCTCATTCTATGCACGTCCCGGCACCGGGAGGACTAACGACGCCAAAGTAAAAAAAAAAAAAAGAAAAAAGAAAAATATCGTAAGTCAACTCGGTGAGAAATCCTTAACGCGACTAGGATAGTTCACGTACGTATTAAAACAGTTACACGCGCCAAAAGTAAAATCAGAAGGGAAATTCAAACGGCCGGTACGTGCCGGTATCAGATGCGTTAAATGACGGTCGGCAATTAGTACGTAAGATAGGCGAAACGTGATTACCCGCCAAAGTAAAAGGAAGAGCTCGGGAGCGTAAATTGGATGGGTGACAAAAAAAGACACCGGACCTGATATCCGGACCATTGACACTGACACGTATTTCGTGCGAGAGAAAGGGTCAAAGGCTTGAAACATAGATTTTTACACAGCAGCAGACAGGTCCAATCGAAGGTAAACATATCGTGATTGAATATTTCGACTATTTATTAACTTCGTAATACCCGTCTACAGTTTGTATACGCACGCTTGAATATTCCCGATATAAATAGTATAGGAGAGATCGCCTTGTAGAAAGTCACAGGTCGTAAATGCAAAAAATCACGAAGGGGCTGGCCCACGTTAATACCCATAGCGACGGTTAACGTCGCAGCCTGTTTAACTTCCCGCTTAACCCGTCGTGGCGCTAGTCACGCACTGGGCAATTTTCAAATCACGCAGCTGGTAAAACGGCAATAATGTGACCGGTGATTTGAGCACGGCTACCAGTCACGTTATGTCACCCTCGACTACGTATATATCGGGTAACCTTAGTTCTTAGATAATTGTCGGAATTGTGCGTTCCCCCATATTACGTTCAAGCGAAATACACGGTATGCGTGTGTTCGTATACTGTATACGCAGCTTTATTATGTTACCTAGGAAAGCGGATGCGTGAACAGTGCGGCAGAGCAATTACCACGTAGTCAGACAAAGGAAATACTCGTTAACTTCATCGCAGTGGATAAAAAGTCGTTACATTAAAACCTTTCCGATATCGACAGTGGATATTTCGTGATGGATATCAAAGGGATAACCGCAGGACCAAATCGTGCATCCATCACCGGATGTTTGATAGTCACCGATGGATATTCATACGAATTAATCTTCATCCATCAGAAGATTTCCGGTTGGATCTTCTGGCTCCTTGTTACTTTCGATCAATATATATATATATATATATATATATATATATATATATATATATATAATTTCAATCGCGAATGAAAATACTAAAGAGCTATATGTTTACACAGGAGGAACAGACGTATTTGTCACGAAGAGATAGGTCATTAGTGGATTCACGATGATCATTACGAAGCATCCAATCATCTCTGGTACGGAATGTCAACAGTAATAATTATCGATCATTGTGCTACTGTGATGTATAGATATAGCTGCATGTAGGTTATGTATATATATATACACACGCACGCGCATGCGCACACACACATCGGTGAGAATAATTAAGTGGCGCTCGTTGCCAAGTGCTATTGCGTATTAATTGAGCATGTGATTACCGTATACCATATTAAGTTACGTTATTGACTTACCCAACCGTTAATTATCCCGCGTAAATAATAAAATATGAGAAAAATGTAGTTTCGAATCCAATTAATATACCAGCAGCACTGTTAGCTCTGTATAACCTCGAATAAATTGAAGCGACGCGTTCGGCAGGTTACACGTGTAACATTTCATTTCAAAAGCGGACAGATTTTTCGAATGAAATCCTTTGCCTCCGATGGTAGCTATCTCTGCCTGTATGCATACGTAACCATGTATAATACCAAGCGGCATCGACTCGATATTCAAATGTAACGGAATTAAAATTTCAGCTAGCAGGGAACCGCACTAAATCCACTTAAGCAGATTAAGTTACGTTGACATATGCCGGTCGACAGGCCATTTTAAGTTAGCTCGATGCACGCGAATTGTCTCTTTGTGTATATAGGTATATACGTAATACTTGTGTTTCCTTTAGGTCCAGCGGCACGTTGACAATGGCTGGAAAAGTTTGTCCTCGGTATCTTTTTTGTCGATAGCATCCTAACCTCTTCGTGGATAGGTCGCAACCCTCTTGGAAAAAAAGAAAGAAAACCCAGTCGGGTCACCCTTAGCCAGGAAGTTCCTCGGGCAAGTAAGAAAACTAGGAATAAGAGAAGAAAAACGTGCGGAACGTACGGAAAGTAAACAGTTACATAAATTTGCGCCAGACACGCCTTTTTTTTGTTCGTCCAATTCATAAGAATCGAATTCGCATTTACGAAATCCTGAAATACTTCGAATGCAATTTTACGAAATATCAAAGATTTCACATAAACAAAATGGTCGACCCCCCATCAAACGATAAAGGTAACTACACAGTCGTAAGAATCTTATCGTATTTTCAGGAAAACTCGAGCAAAGGAATAAAAAGTAAAATGACGACCGTGACACGCGACGTATTAATTGTCTGGCGTATTGCTACACACGTGTATCCATTATGCAAAAAACTGGACAGCACAGCATCCAAATTAGTATCCTAACAGTAACAATATGAGAGCAACCAAAAGAGAGATTCGTAAGCCGAGTGAATGACAGAATCGGAATACTGGTAAATAAATAGAAGAGCAATTGGGTCATCTTATTATAGCGACTGGGATTTCCACGTCGGTGAGGATTCTGGGTATTGGGGTAGGTCGATGTAATCGAAATATCTGTAGTGGTGCACGTACATACTATATGCACGCGTGCATATAGTCACCCGTACAATCTCGATATTTGTATTTCACCATCTACGTGTTTCTCTACGCCTATGCAGCGGTATATATATATACACACACATATATATATATATATTTGCATTCACTTGTGTACCTAAGCATTTGCGAGAATGGAATGGTTGCCTCCTGGTGGAACGAGGCAGTGTACCTAGTGCAATGGAGAACAACATACATGCCAGGGTTATATGCATATAGCAAGGATTGCGCATATAGGCGAGGAACGGCTGGTGGACGGGAAATAAAATTACACAAAAAAAAAAAATTTTTTTTAAAAACCATATTAAAAGGCGAATACGAGAGAACGATCGCTATCCAATAGTAAATCTCACGCGATACAGTAATGCAACGACTTTGACTCGCCAGCATGTTTAATCGACCTTCATGATGCACAGGGGAGCGAGTCACCCCGTTATCAATTATGCAACTATACCAACGGGGACGAAGCGTTTTGTTCCCATTCTACAATTAAAACGAAACGAATTTAAAGAATAAAACGGCGCATTCGGGTTAAACGTCATTCACGTTAAAAATTCAGATTAAACGTTTAATTAATCAGAGTGATCGACCCTCTACATCGACAGCACGTCTATGTATGCGTTAACGTTATTAAAAAAAAAATTCAATCATCTGTCCAAGTACTATTATCAAATTAAATAATTACATAATTGATATGCAATACTTGGCATAAATACAATTTGAACACTAAACAATTTTTTTTATTACTCCACTTTACTAAGCTACCCGTTATATAAATGCTGAGGCAGGTTATACGTGTTTAACGCCCTTAACCGTTAAAGCTCCTGTATATGTATACAGTGTGTCGGCGGCAAGTTCTATTACGTATGTCACTTGGACGTTAAACCACGACAACAGTAATTACTTGTAAGATCAGCTGCATCCGACACTGACGTACGAGGGGCTTAACTGGCGTAGGAGATCATATTAATTAATTTCTATAATTAACGTTGTTAAATTAATCGCACTGTCGACTTTTGCGCGACTCTATACTTTTTTTATTCAGCGACGCATCAACGGGCGTCGAAGTGACGCGAAGCGTCTGTATCCCCACTGCCTACTTTTCCTACCTTCTCCCCCCCTCTCTCTCTTCCCCAGTCAACCTACCAACCGATCAGGTTACTCGTTAATCGTTTAAATGGTTTACATACACAAACGCATAAGGTTAACCAGTTTTTCCTTTCGTTATTACACTAAGCCGCATAGAGCCGGCTTTATTTTTTTCTCCGCTGTCATTTCGACGTGGCCCGTTGTACGACGAGACCAAATTTCCGACGTTTGTTTGGAATATAAACATTCACCCAGCGATAAACACTATACCGTGCTATTATTATAACAACGATGGCTTCACGATACGATTTACTCTCGGCGTTTAATGCCTCTTGGGTTTTGTATACAAGGAACAATTGAAATTACGATAACGTCAGTAATTTCATTTTCAATTTGATCTCGTTACGGCTACTTTAACTTTCGTCTGACGTTACTTCGTTTCAGGGTAATATTTTTTTTTCCCCTCGCATCGCCCAACCGACATCAAGCAGATAATTTATTTAGACAATATTTGTATTATCGACTTAATACGTAACGAAGTATCGTCGGGGCAATTCCGTCTTTATCAGTCCCACGTCGATTAAATTGAAAAACGTCTAGAATTCTTTGAATTTTTATTATTTCAAAGATTGATAGAAGGTACATATATATATATAGATATATAGATCAAGACATATAAACAGGTCCTTACGTCGAAGAGGTTACGTCTCGATATTTCATTGGTCCCGTTCCCGGTTTGAAAAATTGATTGATGGCCATCGTCACGCTTCCTGAGTCTCGGGCATTGTTCCATTTTACTGTACTAACCCCCTATAGCCCACCCTTCGGTTTAAGGGATGGAATGTCCATGTCTATAACTACCAAAGGTACAGAGCATCCGGACTGCATCGATATACGCTAATACTATCAGCATGACGTATATAACTATAGCTAATATTCGGTACCGCGTTAGGTATGTACAGGGTTCGTCCTCCGTATGCACGTACGAAAAGTCCGACCGATTCGACGTGCGACCTCGAACCCTGGGTCTCCGATCCAATCTCATTATCTACGTCAATTTGTCAGATTAGCTCTCTGTCTATCACACATCCGTCCAATTTCGCATTGGCTACGCACACCTAACCTAACTCACGTTCTTCGACCCACGAACGTCCCCCAACACGTTCGCCAAAGCGTCGAGACGTGCATCTCCGTTCCAATGCAATATGGCAGGTTGACGAGTCACGCGAGAATAAAAAGGGGGGATGTGCCAAATGTACGTTTCCGGTTCGTCCCGTCGTACCTTGGTTCCTTCATTTCTTTTCCGTTCTCTCCGTCCTTCCTTTTTCTCCATGCCCGCCCCCGCCCCCTGGCTCCCTACCCAATATCTCATTCAGCAGCAAGCACCCTCAGATTGCCATTGACAGAATGCGCCGCCTCGTTTTCTTTTTCGATTTACCACGTTCGTCACCTGAATTCCAAAAAAAAAATTGCTCGACGGAAATCGTCAGGTCCCATCATGGGTACCAACCTCCATACCCTCCAGCTGTCCCAGTACCTATCTACCATGCATATTAGGTCTACTATTTTGTCGCTTGTACCTCCTCTATGTGCTCAGGTATCCCTGCTGCTGCCTCTCCGACATGTCTGTTTCCTGGGAATTTTTTTTATATTTTTTTTTGCTTCTTTTTTTTTGGCAACAAAATTCATCCCTCTCTCTCTTGTAGGTATACGTTCGAGGTAAAAGGAAAATCCTGGACGAAACGTTATCTGGTGAAAGAGGCCAGAGGAAGCACCGATGAGTACTGTCCTGGGGATGGTTTTCGAGTGGCGGCCATTGCCGACTCCCGGGCCTCTCCACATTTTTCTTTTTTTTCCACTTATTCTTTATTTTATATTTTTTTTTCTGTTGACTCTACACGCGAGAGATTGCGCCTACGTATACACGTAATGTATATCCATAACATAGTTACTCTATCGTATTACCTGAAACTACCTATATTCCATGTATAGAAGCGCGTAATGTATACGGGTATATACAAAATACAGAATTCTTTCCGAGACGTGATATTTCCTATCTCGTTAAATACGAGTTGAACAATGCGTTTCTCTTTGACCCTCACGGCGTTCTTGGGGACAGGTCGCGGGAAGTTTGAACTTTTTCAATTGTCAGTTTCATCGGTGTTACCGTCCAATTACCGTTCGCTCGCCTTTCACTCGATATCAGCGCGGTGCGCCTCCCGGCTCGTTGTCATTGTCATTTTCATTTTTCTTTTTTTTTTTCCCCACCCCTTGACTCCTCCTTTTCATGTTACCCCTTCTCAAGCAAACTGACGTATATCCGCTTGAATTACAGATATACTTCTCGCCACTGGCTGACAACGTACCGTGACGAATTGCCGATACGTATGTAAATCACAGTGAAATGCACATACGTGCAATCGCCTACCGAACACGTCCCAGTATGTGAATACGTGTAATAAATAAGCTTAAAGCGTGGAAACGCACTTGCAAAACGGGTCCGGCCCAACGGTACGAATAATGAATGTCAGATATTTAGCATGTTTGCATCAGTAATTTGGCTCGGAGCTAAAACATTGCTAGCGCGGTCCGTTTGAGCTCGGCATTTTCCTCCGCGCGCCGTGCATATTTCATGGTTGTTATTTATCGGCGCCATTAGTAACTCGCAGTGCTACCAACCCCCCGGGTGTGGCATTTGTTGCGTACCTTTAAATTACAAGGAGGAAAAAAAAGAGAGAGAAAAAAAATGAAGAACAATTAGCGTTCCCTTCTATTGCCATTTCCTTTTATTCGCCACCCACCCCCGACCACCCCCTTTTCGCCACCCTCCCTCGTCCTTCTACACTCCTATGTTACAACAGCTCTCTACAAGCAGTTCGGAAAAAAAATTGCATAACCGCTGACGAGAATAAACGACGAATCCGACGTTGGCTTTTGGCATGTGTGACGTCGACCGCGTCCGAGTCGTTGCAATGAAAATTGCCATTGCGTGACGACGTAGTAGGCATTGAGGGATCGCGATAACACGTTAAAGCGCAAAAAGCGTGCAACGCGAATACAGAGAAACGTTGATTGGTAAAGGAGCAAAAAAGGAAAAGGAACTAGAAAAAGATTAAAATATAAAACGAGATAAGGAAAAAACGAAAGATAAAACTACACGCGGGGTATTTACAAGGAATTTTTTCATTTGGATACGGTGTCGCCTTTCCATTGAAAGCGAACGATTTCCAAGTAGGGAATTGAATAAAGACCAGCCATAATCGACGATCCGTCTTGAGGCTCCATAGTGAAACACGAAACGTTAAACGAATCGGATGGCTAAACAGTAATTAGAGACAGCCAGAGTGGGCCTAGTATAGCGAAAGCGTAGTTGATATACAATCCTTGGCAATCTGTCCACCCCCATGTGTGTATACTAGCCGGTTTGGAAGTACCGAAAATGGAAAGCTTATCCTGAGGTTTGTGAATACAGGAGGAAAATAGGATTGGAGCGGTTCTTCTCTTATGATAACAAGGTCGAATGATGATAAGAATGATAATGATAGCAGAGAAGTAGTCCAACCGCCGAGGAGAGTAGTAGCTGTATATATACATATGGGAAGAGGTCGAGGAAGAATCCTCCAGAGAGAGTCAGACGTGCTAGTAGTAATGGTCAGAGTTGAAATAGACGACGAGGGTAAGATCCTGTCTGTAGATAAGAATGGGAAGTGCGCTATTTACATGTAAAAAAGCTTGCCGATTATTCCAGCCACGAATTCTCAGCTAAACGACCATGGATATCTCTGATCGCACGTTAAGTAAACGTGTCGGCCGAGCATCGCTACGCTACTCGTGTAGGTGTATAGTGTTGAAAGAAGAGTCTTTTTCGACTTTGGAAAAGCCTTCCACCGACAGGGACTGAAATCGGAGATGAATGCGAGCAGAGAAATGTTTGGTACGATTGTCTTGTCCAGCGAGACATGGACTTTAATTTTTTTTCCTGCTATTCGGTACCACGCGGATTTTATACAGTGCACAGTGTAATACGCGTTTTCTTTTGATCTAGAGACCGACCGTCGGCGAGGACGTCACGTCGCGCCCGAGCGAAACCACGCCGTCAAGAGAGCTTTCCTGATAGTTGGTTTGAGACTTGTATCCCCCCCCCCTTTTTTTTGTTGTTCGGGATTCCCTCCGTTTCTTCTTTCTCTCACTGTTTACACTTAGCTCTGTCTTGCTGTGATTCCGCCTAAACCGTGCTCCACCGTGACGGCGGCAATCCTCGCGAAATTCCCCATCGCACCTCACTCGTGATTTACCTTCTGCGAAACTAGGTGTATTCGGGGATTCAAGTTTAAAGATCAATCGTCGGCGTGGCTAGAACGATTGGTATTCACTATTGCCCGTTCACTATGGGTTTACCAGTATACTTTTGTTGGTGGTATTTTAATTTGCAAGTATAGAGATAGAAATAGAGAGAGGCAGAGAGAGGAGTGGGAGGGTCAATTGGGATGCTGAAGATTGAGTGAGCATCCAAGTGAAGCGGCTTGGTAGAGTCGAATGACAGACGGTGAAATTTCTAACCTAAAATCTGAGATAGGTCGAAAGGGTAGGAAATGTGAAAGTGTCCGAGGATCCATATCTATGCCGAGTATCCGCGATGGCCACGTAGGTAGGATACGTAGTCACAGATATCCAGCGCTGTACCCCACCACTGATTCGTTTTCTCCCCAGGCGCTTTCTACCCTTCTGCTAACCTTCTACCTTCTTAGATTCAGCCCGTTTAACATTACTGTCTATCTACCTCTCGCTATTTGAGTGCTTCCTACCCCTTAGTCAATTTCTCGAGCACACTCCCACAATCTTCTCATCTCACTCGGTCCCGCTTATTCCGCTCGTTTCTTTATCTCTAGTTGGCTCCTCCGTAGCTCTAGCCAATCCTCCCGCTGGTCACTCTGGTACACACTCGCACAAGGCACAAAGATATTCCCAATAACTCGAAAAGAGCACTGGCACCACCTTTTGAAAATCGGCGGGGATATCCGGGGTTGGATGATTATGAAAAATTGAAGGAAGCAGGTAGTTTGTACGATGACGATGACGAAGACGACAGGGACGATGGCAAAGGGGTAGCAAGGGGATGGATGACTCTTACCTGGAGAGGCTGAAAATCCTAGGCAATCACGGCCGTACGGCAAAGTGACGAAGCTGGCATGGCGCTCTCCTGTCTCACTGGCTCAGTCAGTTCGTAAACGTCCTACCTCGAGGGGTTCGTCTCCTGGACTGCCGTCGTTGAGAGGCACACAGCCACTCACACCGACTACCTGGTTGCTGGTGCGCTATTGATCTCGGCCCAGACACCCGCCGACCCACGCAGACGCTTAGCGTTGGCGCGTCGCTTTAGCAACGTGACGTCATAGACCACCCATCCCGCCCTCTTTCAACTGCCTCACCCCATCCACCCCTCATCCTCATCTCCTACTCCCTTTACTTCCTACCTCATCTTTGTCTCCCTTCAGCATCCTCTCCCTGAATCTCGCTCTGGTTACCTTCTCCTCTGTTCGCTCTGCGCCCACCGGCTTCCTCTTCATCCTCGGTAGGGACGACAGGGCCGTATCTCGATTACTAGCCTCTGCTACTGCTACTGTTTCTGCTGCCACTGCTACCGTTGGTTATTGCTGGTATCACCGATAGGAAAGGCGAAGACGCGGTTCCTTGGGTCAGCGGTGCTTGTTTGATACACGAGAGGCTGTAATGGTAGATCAGTTTGTTAGAGAATAGCGGAATATCGGAAACTGCAAAGTTCGGAACCTACCGAGATTCGTGGTACAAGCTTGTCCAGTGCTGAATCGGCTTAGAAATTTCTCTGAAATTTTTCTAAGAATCTTTCGGCATCTTTTTCTTTCGCATCTTCTTCCCGTCTCTCCGTTCCGCTCTCTGGCTCTCGATCGGGACGGTACTTATCCGGATGTCCTCCAGGAGATCTCTCACATCTTCCCCATACCCATTTTTCCATGTTCACAATCGGATGTCACACATTACCCCTTGTACCTACAAGGATAGCCATCTACGTTACACATACACATCGACTGGAACCTTTCTATATCTAGGTCAACCTTCCACGGACCCTAAGGGATACCAAAGAGAAATTAACATGTGGAATCCTTTTGATTCCTCAATTCCACAATTCCTCGACCTTTTTCCATACTCCGGACTCACCATCACTATCGAGAAAGCATCAATACAATGACAGATGGCTCGAAAGTGACGGGGTCTCTTGAGGTTAGGTTAGTGCCAGACCTTTCGCTTCTCTTGGCCCAGTTATTTCGTCTCCACGAGCGGCATATTCGTGCACGCACCGTCGTCATCATCGTCATCATCGTCATAACGCGTAACACTCAAAAAATAAGTGATTGTGACATAGAATGACGTGCCACTCCCTATCACGCATCATCCAAGGGTTGGATTCATAAAAAAAAAAGAGACAATGTTCTCCATCCGCCCCAATTAACCTGCAAGCACGTCCTCTCGAGAACAACCCCCCATGTCTAATTCACAAATCCCGAGATCAATGACTCCACATAACGAGACTTCCGGTACGTCAAACTTTTCAAGTTACAGTTGATGTCATTGAAAAAGCATTTGATCTTCCGTCGCGTTATAACAGGACCAATTTATTAACGCCCTGACGAGCTCTGTATCGTATTCTGATTTCGACGAAGGGTTGTTACACATATTTATTACGTTTTTGTTTACCCTCGCCGTCTCGCTTCCTCATCAACAACCCCCCTGTCTCTGATATGCTCATCGTAACCGAACATCCCACAGATCCTTTATCTTTTTTTTTTCTCTCTCCTCTAGTCGATGTTACGCAGAGCGATACACTGGTAGCTACCACCGAATAGAAAGGATGATTGATTTCCTAGGCGGGAAATTTAAACCACTCTAAGACTGAAACCCACTCGAATTATTCATTAGGAATATTGTATCAGGTTCTTAAGGTTCGTGTAGCTTCGCAAAAACAAACTTTACCCTTTACATCTATACATACGATATGCACGAGCTATAATCCAACTATAGTACCTAAATATAACTATACGAATACACCCTTAAATATTCTTGCTTAATTTTTTTCATCTCTCTGCACATCTCCCCCTCCCCGCTTTTCCAATTTTTAAATTTCACGGCTCGACACCCTGGCCTCTTGCGATTCGCTGCTCCAAACAGTGCTACCACCACTCGGTAAAGACTAATCCCCACGGTACGTCAATTATCAAATAAATTTTTATTCTTCATCCAATAAAGCATGACAAGTAAAATCGTTTATTTAGATAAATTTAAACTGATCGTCCCAGCGAGTCGTTCGCTGTCGAGATTTTACAAAATTCAATTCCCCGTGCTATAATGCTTGAACATATCTATTTACAGTGTACGTACGATACTCTATACCTGTATATAATGCCTATCGAGTCATTTCGTCATTACAGTCTATATCGCCTTGCTCCAATTTATTCTTTAAGGACTTTAGCTTCATTGGCTATTTCCATGTTGATCGGTCGAATTATGAAAACCATTTCGACAAGCGCCTCAAGGCGTGAACGAATATTTTTCGTACACACCGGATGGGAAGTAGTATTTAAAAGAGTCAATTTAAACTAGGTAAGGAACCCCTCCTATACTCCCTACTAATAGATCCATTGCACTCGTCAACTATTATTTCACTAACGACCTTGTACTAACTGATTTCGGTTTTTCCATACATCCCGGAACGTAGACGTATTTACGTTAAAGCCCACTGGACACAGCAATATTTTTACAATTAATTAACTGCTAATTGGACGCGATTGAGACACGCTCAGGCGCGACGAATGCTTATTTCCCCCGTTGATGCGCTGATCCATGAAGTGACGTATGTACGTAGGTATTAACGCTTTGTATAGAATGTTGATATACGGTCCTGTGAACTCGCCGTAAGTGAAACACGTACAATAGTGTCCTGGCTAGTTATATTCCAAGAACGTCGAGAACGGCTAACGAGGTACCGCTGTGAAATTCAGTAACGCCTTAACGTGGCTTGCAAAGGTTTAATATCTCTGACGTTCACGTTATTCCGATACTTTTTCTTCCTTGTTAAACAGTCTACGAGGAACGGCTGGAAAATTATCATATCGCGTTCGGCTTATGGATCTCGATAGAACCGTTAATCAAAAGTCGACACGATGCATTATTTTCCTTGATGGCCGGGCCAAGAGGTCGGGCCCGTCAGGCTTTCTGAGGCTGAAAACACTCGAGGGAGGAAGAGAATGGAATAACAAGAACCAAATGCTATTTCAAGAGAGTTAAGTGCGGAAAGGGTTGCTTCTAAAATCTTTCGTAAGAATGAAAGGAATAAAGAGAACGAAAAATATTAAGAAAAAGGAAGAATTATTTTCTAGTTCTTCTTTACTCTATATATATTATACATATAGTCTATGTGGAGTTTGTACTATTTGCTTTTTACCCCCCCCCCCCCCCCTCAATAATTCCGAACTCTTTGAGATACAAACGAAAATCAAAGTGGTGCAAAGAGTTCCGTTTCTCTTACTGTTATATATGTATCTATGTATATCGTGCAATTTGCCATTATTATCTCCCTTTGCCATTAATGCATCAAGGAAACAGCCTCTTAGCCGGCGCGTGCGACGAGGAATAATTAAGATCGTATCGCGAGTCAGGAAAGTGTAACCGTGATCGAGTCACGCGATTTTCAACGGCGAGGAAGGCGCAGTCGTCCGTTTCGCTGGCTGATGACAAGCGGACGTCGGCGTCGGGACGCTGACTGCCGCTGGCTGGAAGCCTGTGAAACGAATAGTCGCGGTCAAATGAATTACGTCGATTACACCGATTTCCAGAAAATTGTTCGTTCACTCGGAATAGCGGCAAGGATCGATTTCAATTAACACTTACGTGAGAATTACCCAGGCTTCCTTGTCCCCTCTTAGTCGCGGTATTAGCGTTCAGGGAATCAAGTGCAACTAGGAGTTATAGTAATAAGAAAATTCAGTTTCGGTTTACTTTGACGTCAAAGTCATACCAAGGAAACCTTTTAGAATTTCTATGAAACTATTATCATACGTAATAAGTCAGTACGAAGTTTATAATAATTTTATCGTAATTCAATGTTATTATTATTATACTAAATATCGTCGATTCTTTGAGGATACGTTTTGTTCCTGAGACGAAGTCCAACTAGATTGTATCTCTGAGACGAATTTATCCGAATATTCGCCAATATCGGTGCGCTTGAGCAATTCGGTACGTAGTCAATCGTGAGATATCGAATTTAGCCTCTGGAATTTGGGAATTCACGCAGACGAATCGTCCGGAGGATCAAACCGACGGGGATGGTTATTTTCGCTCTACAGCTAATACGGAGAAAAGGTTTCACTTAGTTGCTGCGAAAATGAGAACGTCGACCAATCCGAACAGGGGAAATTCAAGTATACGGGAACCTGTGCCGAAAACCGTTCCGGAACAATGCCGACTCCTAGCACCGTGAAAAACGAAATTGGAAGACACTTTGAATATCAATATCATTCGGGATGACTTCCGTGTGGTTGAAATCGAGCGACAGTATCAATCGACTGAGAATTCTTACAAAAAGCATCCTGAACGTCTTCCATATATCGACTAAGCAGTTATTGAAATTTTGTATTACCTTAAAAGCTCAGAATTTCAAAATCACTGGATTGAGATACGTGATAAAGTATTTTTTAAAATACAACTCCGCTTACTGAATCACGACTGTTTTTTCATCGCTTTTACGAATAATTATGTCAAAGCTAATATAGTATTTCGATTGAATGCAGTACAGAGAACAATGAAGAAATATGTCTATTAATCAAATCTAATAATCGTACAGGACATACGGAGAGTCGATAAATTGCGCACGACGTCTGTCGCAAATTAATTGAATATCAATCATTGATGACGCACGTCAAACGAGGCTTGAAAAAGACCCAGGAGTCCAGGACGTCCGTAGCTGTCATATGTTACAGGTGAAATGTGAGTACATACATATATGTATATATGCATACACCCTATAGCTATAGATATATACGTATACATATACCACTGAAAGTTAACTATTTAATAAGCAATAATGTCGCAACGACTCGACAATGAAATATTCACATAAAATTTTCTGAATGTCCTGAAGAACTGAAAAGTAAGTATCACCTTTTCCGAACCTTGGGATATCGTATTTCAAGGATTATAAGTTATTCATCTTATAACGTGTCAATAGTCAAAACGTCGAGGACGCCGGGAAGTGTAAATATATCCTTTATGGGCGTCAAAACTTTATAGCATTGTCAAAATAAAAGAAAAAAAAAAAGGAAAAAACACCGTCCTTCTGAATCTTCCCTCGCATACGTTATTGCGTCCGAAAATAAAATTTCACAACCTTTTCACGAGATGTTTATTCGCGCACGTTACGAAGGCATAAAGTGCAGAAGAAAAATGTACTAGGTATACATACGTCTCTACGCGCAGAGTCCCAGTGAAAATAATGTATTGGATTGTCTCTCTGGTGGAGATGAATTCTCGCAGATTTACGATATTTTTATAACACGTTAGAACACCCGTCGAATCACGTAACCTCTTCAGGTAATGTCCCTAGACTCTTATTCAATGTATTTTTATAGTACGTACGTTGGAGGAGGCGAAAAATCCTAGTTTATTATCGGATTTTAGTGAGATATACTGCTCTTACATTAGAGAACGTAATATGTATATTACATTAAGTAACGTCACCTTTCGACCTTCCCTCTCTTTCTGTCTGTCTTCAACACTTCCGGTTTCTTTACATGCCCACTTCAATTTTTGTAAGAATCCCGGATACTTTAATTACATTCAATATCTTGTAAAAAAATAATGTACTTTTCTATCCTCATACTGATCTTGAGGTGATTTATTATACCCACGCACGAGCTTTCCCAAATTTATTTTGGATCCCTCAATAAAATGCTAAGCTTCATTCGGTTCTGTATTTGGCGACAGTAGCAGTGGAAGATCTTGAGGTATATATCTACACATACGACTATATATGATTTGAGTTAGATATCCTAGCCGAAACCCGTGCCAATCGATAGCTCACATCAAAACACAGAGGACAAGTGTTCATATACAATACCGATCGTTGGATGCTGTGTAGTGCTCCCGGGCTCTTCAAATATATTCTAATATATTGAATTTTTCAAGTATACTATGTGTGGCTCTACTTGCATACCTATATTCACATAAGGAACGATCCCGGTCTTCCATTTCCAAGAGCATCAAATTGGGTATTTCTCGTGTTGCACTTGAAACGTTTCACACTGTCTATTCATATCCCTAAAAGATATACACTTTTTTATACGTTGAAAACGCCGAATGATACACAGTTTGAAACAATTCGAAAGAGGTTCACCGTTACGTTTGAGAGGTCTGATAAAAACTGACGATGGAGACGAAAAGGAAATTATTCTCGAACGTACGGCGAACCACGGAGACAGCATAAAATACTCGGACGCTCGTAAAATAAATATTATTGGTTCAGATTATGGTTTGAGGCTAACCGGCAAAGTGCTTCCATTACGACAACAGGCGTCATACTAACGTCTTACGTATTGGGACCCCCCTGACATCCTCCGGCGTAGCGGCAAAATATCTTTTCTTAACACGTGCATGAAAAAGGCCCTTTTTCATGCATTTAAAGTGAATGGAAAGTTGCTCATTTCGAGCGTGC
>JARQTH010000301.1:1936540-2005157 GCA_030142595.1 Trachelus iudaicus | reverse complement strand
TGCCGCTACGATTTAACGCCATGTTTTTGGTATCGCCTAAAACCGTAGCGTTGTGCATCTCCCTACTCATCTCTGTTTGTACTGTTGATTAGTATCATTTATTAGTTTTTAGTTAATGGCGAAATGTCTAGCAAATAACTGTTTTAGCCTGAAATTATCTGGCACGTCTCCTGATTGGAGGAGTCAGCCATAAGGATAGGAAGGAAGGAAGCCTGAAATTATAATTTGAAAAGAAGAGACGCAGACACTGTTTTGACAGGTGCGAAAAAGAAAAAATTTCTATATGTTCGTCATAATTACTTTTTGATTCTTTTTGGATTTTTGCCCTCGATAGGGAGTGAAGTGCTAGATCAAAATTACCATCGCATTGTAAGAAAAATATATAGATAAACTTTCACTAGACTGTCAACTTAATACTTTTGATATCGTAAATACTAGTTTACTCACTATATTTTGAGTAATGAAGTAGAACGTTATCACAGCCCAGTATGGATTATTGAAACACCGTTTTTTGAAATGTGCTTACATACATGTTTTCTTGGAATTATAGTAAATAAAGATTTATTTACAATTTAGATATGCATTTAATTATTACATTGAGTCTTATCTCCTTTTAACAAAGTTACGACAGAATTTCATTTGCAGATAAAGATAATGATATTAAGTAAGATATCACCTATATAAGAATCATGGATGTAATATCTTGCGATACTTCATCAGACGATGAAGATTTTTGTTACACAAATTCGGTTACAAAATTGAAAGGTAATATGATTTCAAACATTATTCTCCATTGTAATTTACATATCATTATTATAATTGTTTTCAGTTTTGAAAGAAAAATCATCCAATGTACGACATATACCTGAAGATGAAAGAAAGCTTAAGCCTAAAAAACAGGAAAAATTTATGGATGTGGTTAATGTAGATAATTATAATGATGTTATAGAGGATGCAGCTAGTGAATTAATAATGTAAATATCAAGTTGTATTAGTTATTTGTTCATATAATTATACATTGTTTTTTCAGCACAGAACAGTTACCACGTAGAAGTAAACGCACTAAACAGAAGACAGTAACAGTGCCTGAAGCTCAACCCAAATTACGAAATCGCAGGAAAAAAAATGTATCTTTTCTCATACTTTTATTTCATTCACTGTTTCTGCACTTATATGTATAATAATTTCTGATTGCGTAGAATTGCCAAAATGTACTGGATTCAGATTTGGAGATAATTTCTGTCGATGACGATGCAGTGATCTGTGTTGATGGGAATGATAGTTTGTCATTCTCATCATCTTTAAATACTATTGATAATGAGGATGATGATTTTCCTATTGATGTGAAAGTATATTGGCGATATAGATCGATCGTCCACTTTGAACTTCACCAAGTAATAATAACTCTCCATTAGTATGTGTAGCACATACAAGTGCTACAAAGGCTATATAAAATTTTCTTTTCAGCATGAATCATTCCAAAAAGTTTTTGAGCATTTTGCAACACTAGAGTCTGTACCTGTGGAGAATATTGTTATAACGCGGAAGGAATTGCGAATCAGTCGGAATGATAGTCCAGCTTCCATAAATTTGTCAGTAATAGATATTCTCGGTAAGTTTTTACAATTGTACTTAATATTTTCAGTAGCAGAACTCTATTTATTTAGCAATGTTTTTGTAGAAGGAGGAATAAGTGATTTGCAGTCAGCAGGACAATCCAATGATAATGAATGTGTGGATGAGACTATGTGCAAAATCAAAATACAGTTGGCCGATAAGAGAAAGTTGGTTGTTATGTTGAAAAATGATCAAAAATTCAAAACGGTTTTCCTCAGCTGTGCTGAACAATTGAAACTCCAGGAGTCAAGAATAAAACTTCTATTTGATGGTGAAGAAATCAGTGATTCTGATACACCGGAATCATTAGACCTTGAACAAGAAGCATGTATGGACCTAAGAGTATTAACTTAATATTTATGTGGAGTTCCTCGGCACGTAAACAAGTATCAGTTGCAAATATATGAAATTAATTATTATGAACTGTTTCTCCTTATATTTCTACAACATTTTCCACTGTATTATTTAATTATTTATTCACGCGCTCAAACAACTTCCTATTTCTTTCTTATTATTGACATAGTTTAATAAATGGCATAATCAATTTTATGTATCAATACGCTGAAAAATAAATCACCATTTTGCGAGTAAAAAATTAGATTTATCACAATATAATTATAAACGATTATCAAAACTAGCCATACCAAATAGCAACAAATTAAAATCTAAAGGAATAGAATGGTTTAAATATTAATATCAATCAAGTAAGTTTCATCCAAAGGAATTAAGGTTCGATCTCTAAAGCAACTCTCAATCCATTCCTCATCAACAAGAATAACTGGTGTTTGTCTCGTTTTGTTAATACATCTGTATCGATCATAGGATACAAAATTATTCTTATTGACAAACACATGTGTGACAGAATCATCAATCTGTGTTCGTATAATTCCTGCCATGAAACGAAAGAGAAACTTCGCGGAACTCCAAGTATCATCAAAGTAGCCAACAATACCACGAAGAGGTGAAATCGGAGATATATCATTTTCAAACAACGCTTCGTCCATACTTTTAGCTTGTTCCAGCGTAAATTCCATATCAGCTATCTAAACAAGCAAATTCAATTTAAATACAAAAGATATTTTCATAAACATCATTAAAGAAATAGGAACAAAACAGAAAAATTCTTAATCCATAAGAATTTATCTACTTTGTACTTTTATATTATACAACTAAATATACTCACTGCTTTTTCTGCCTTCTCCAACGAACGCCTAAGGCTCTGTTCATCAGCATCCTGGGTATAACTATCGTAATACTCGTCGAATAACTTTTCAAGACGATGTTTAGTTGCTTTACGCATTGATAACAACTCCCAGGGATACCAATCCTGTAGACTAGCCCAATTTTCCTTTCTCGTAGCACGGAAAAGCCAGTCTAATGTAGCAACGTCGTAATCTCCATATTTAATCAAATTCTTAGCTTTGAACTGTCAATTAATAGTAAAAATTACTTATAGGAATAAAGTAACTATTTATAAAAGTTCTAAATGTTCATACCGTCTTTGGATTTCCAACTAAAACGCAGAATGTTCTCTCGCCTCGTTCATTTTGTACAACAGTCGCACCGTGCTGGAGGAGAAGTCTTTCAATGTCTTCTTTCGTATGCTTGTCGTCTCCGTTAATAACACAGAATTCTTTTTTGTAAAACAAACGAGTAAGACGCACTACTTCTGAAGCTCTTATTCCAATGAACTGTTTAGCTACTGTCGGTGGATATGATTTTCGTGTTTTAGGAATCTTTGTAATAGGTACTTCATCAACGTCATCACTGGTAACATGTCGCTTTGATAATTTCTGAACAGCTCCAGTGTCCTGTAATGTAAAACATTTTGATAACTTACATTGACCCACTGTATATGCATATAATTAATTAAGTGTTGAGAATTTTATTGTTGTCCACCTTAACAAGAGACTTGAGCTCAGTGACGGAACACGCGCTGTACCATGGTTTGTCATTTCGAATTTTAACGACTCTTGGAAATCGCAAACTGTATCCTAAAGGATAATAAACTGTTCGTATTATTTCACTTGCTCGTATTTGTAAGATCGATGAATTCCGCGGATGAATCCAAAGATCTGGAGGCTGCGACTGCAAAGATTTTTTGTTGAATAAAATGTATATTTATACAGTATGGTAGAAGAAAATATATGCAAATTATACCTTCGGACCGATAACACCCATTGGACAATCTTTAGTCCAATGATTTTTAAATTTTTGTAACATTTCTTCTAATTCCACATCTTTTATACCCGAGCTTACTCGTACTACTGCATAAAACTCACTTGGTTCTTTATCTTCTGTCAAGGCTGGCCTAGCCACACCTGTGAGGAAGCTAGTTACTGTTCCTCTAGATTTTCCATCTCCATAGTATCCACCAAGAATAACTAAATCGATGTCTTGTATAAGATTCTCAGAATACTGTTAAAAATGATTTCTTATTACTATATATCTAATGATAATAAAAAATTACTAGTAACGAGATATATACTTCGGTTTTTATCTTATAACAACCACTGCCTTCTCGAATTGGTTTGTATATTGCTTCACATTTCTTCAGCACAATTCCTTCTTCGTCATGGTCCATACTTTTATTAAAAAAATCCAATACCTCTTCACTTGTATCATGAAAAAAGCACATGTCAGAATTAAAGATCATATTCATAATTGGACCTATCACTCAAATAACTTCTTTCTAGTCAAATAAGTACTTTCCAATTATTACCTGGTAGATACAATTGTTGTTTTGCTTCTCATTAAAATACCCTCTTCTTCTTTGAAAGCCTGTTCTAAAAATTTCAATCTTTCTCTCAAAGGCATGTCGACTAACAATTCATCATTGTACATTACAATATCAAATGCAACAAAACAAGGCTGGTGAACAGTATTGCGTGTCAGCTTTTTCACATCATAGTTCATACCCTTAGAACCAAATTTTTTGTCTTCTTTATGCCACCCCATTAATTCACCATCCAAGATTATTGAATGACAATCCGACTTTAACAGACTTGCAATTTTACTAGACAAGAAACCACCTGGAGTCAAGTGAATATTGCAGGATGTAAGTTCAAATGTACTTGAACTCTTGAGTATTGCGATTACAGGTTTTTTTTTCATTTTTTAAAGGAATACCTGAAGACTTGGACTCTCCAAAGCATTCATTGCTTGTTATATCAAAACCGTTTCTAGTAAAATATTTAAAATGGCCATCTTTCATATGTAATTGAGATCTTTCTCCATCAAACTTCATTTCCAAATAGTAAGATTGTTGAGAGCCTTGAAAAAGCTTGCCAATATCCTCGATTGGACATCTTTCACAAAGCATAGGCTTAAAGTGTGCAAAAATTTTGATATTGTGTCGCATTCTCATTTTTGGATCTATGAGCTTATCACAGATCTCACGTATATTGGATGTTACGTCAAAGAGATCATTGGCATCTGGATGATATGCTAAAAAATAGTATAAATGTACATTTTGAACTGTTTATAAGATAGTCATTCTTTAAAACCAAAATAATATATACCTGAAAATATCTTCTTGTGACCCATTCCAAGTCTGACGTCTTTAAGAACAATACGGATCATCCATTTGAACTCTTCAGCGCTCAAATCTCGTGCCAGTTTTTGGAATTCCGTAGCCTTATTCTTATCCACAATCCTGTCTAATGCTGCATTAATTTGTTCCACAGAATAATCGCTATGTCCCGTAATAACGGAACGCAGCACATGGTAAACCTTTTCAGCAAAATCACCGATTACTGCCTTCTGTGTTGATGGAGCTCTAGTGTATGGAAATAAAATAATATATTTTACAAGTCCTTACTATTTCAGAAGATTAGAGTAACTTATTATACACAGTAATCATACTTGTAATGTACAATTTCACGAGCGGCCGTACTTCCTTTTCCAAGGCAGAACACCTTTACAAGAAGATTACCCAAAATTGATTGTTTTAATCCATATGGTCCACGTTCTCTGTCCAACTGAGGCAGCAATAGTCTTAATATTGGAAATAATGATATATCCTGAAATAAAAATATTTCTATGATATTCCCACTAATGCGCAAAATTGTCAGTTTCACTTACAGCATCCGGATTTGTACTTTTCATCTTGCTGCCTATGACTCTGCATTGATTTATGAATGATTGCAGTTCATGAAACTTTTTGCTTGGTTCAGCTTTGCTGATTTTTTCAAATAACTGGCACAGTGTTTTGAATTCAATTTTTGAAGCTAATGTGGCTGACATTTTTTTTCTGTAAATAATCAAACAATTATAGTACTTGTTACTGGTTAATGAGTATATAAGATATATTCATGATTTTATGGTTGAAAAAGGAACAATGATTTGTTCTATAAAAATATTATTTATTAAATAATTGTATAACGTGCTTTCCAGCTTTACATTTACATTATTTATAATATCCCTTAAACAGTAATATAATTTTCTAAATACATTCTAGCCATATGATGATTTTCTGTGTGGGAGTAAATGAGATGTAAATTAAATGCAGCTTCACGTTTCAAATCAAGAATATTAGCATTTCGCTGAATGATTTCAGGAACAGGTGATTCCAATACAAGTTTATAATGATGTACTGCCGCAGGCAGAAGACCTAATTGATGAAACGCTCTTGCAGTATTATAGTTGGATTCCTGTTCGCAGTCCTTACCACGAATCTGTGAGTATTTCTTGATGAAAGCAAGAGCTGCAATAATTTAACGAATACAGATTAATAATTTATAAAAACCAAATCAGCAAGATATAAGATAAGTACCTTGAATAACAAGTTGATTTTTCTTCGCAGCAAATTTTTGACATGCCATCTGCAGGAGGGTCACCGCGATCAGTAAAGCTAGCAACGCACTAGGTCCAGCTTTAAATAGTGACATGTAGTCGTTGAGTGCATATTTATATGTTCCAGAAACCAGACAATTATTAGCATGTAATATATGCAAGTAAGAAAATGGATCTTCCCTTGCAAGCCATCGCATGATGAATCTATTATGCCTACAATCTTCAGCTCTTTGGACAACCATATTTAGTAGATTCCATAGATTGGATCTTGGAGATATCCGTACTAATTCTCGCACCATGTTAAATCCATAATACGAGTCATTGTTATAGATACATGATACAAGACAGAGAAACATAATATGGAAATTCTTCTTTTCAAATTTCCTTGATGTCAGTGCACTGAAGCACATCCTCTGTAGTAATCCAAATTTTTTTCTTTTACAGGCAAGTCTGCACATTTGTAAAAATAAAAGAAACTCGTTACGGAAACTGGGCTCGTTTTCCTTTGAAAATGTTGGTCCATTCTCCTCTTCTAGAGTCTCACCACGAGATAAACGGTAGAGCTTCAAGGCTTCCAAACGCTGACGTACTCCAATAGCTCTGGTCAATGTAGATAATTCCGATCTAGATCTCAGAGATAAACAGTGCCTTGATAAAAGTAACATCCCTGACTGGAAGTACTCATCATATTTTTTTACTCTACGCAGCAGCAGTGTCCTTCGATACACAACTCCAGGATCCAGAACATCAACTTTAGGATCCTGCTTTAAAACTTCTATAGCTTCTGTGAATTGTCCTTTGAGTTTGTATAGTTTAGCTAACTCAAGTCTAGCATCTAAATGCTGAGGAGATAATTTTCTAACAATCTCATAAGATTGTATAGCCTTTTTAATGTCCTTACAGCCAACCCAGCATTCCGCGTGTCTCAACCACACAGCAGCTAAACTAAAGTTCTTGCTGTCTACTAACGGTTGTAATAAAATAAGGGCTCTTTCAAATTTCCTTTTACCCATCAAAGCTTCAGCAATGTCTAGAAAAAGATCACCAGACACCTCAGGATCTTCATTGAGCATCAACTCAGGCAAGAGTTGATCAGCAATGTTTACTTTATTTAATTCTATCAAAGTAATCAAGAGTTTTGCTTTCAGATCCACTACCACGTCAGTTGGAATCTGACAAGATTCAATATCTTGTTCGAGTTCCTCAGTATTTTGCTTTTTTGCATCATGATCCGTATTTCTGTCTTCAAGGTTCTGAGTCTGCCAGTCTTGAATATTGTATTTCTTCACGTTTTCCGGACTAGTTGACTCCTTATAATGTACTTGTATTCTTGTGTATTTTGTCAGTATATGTAAACATTTATGAAATTGTTTTAAAGCGATGAGTAGCTCCGTCATGACATTAACTTCCTCTAGGGTAACAAGGTCGGAGCATTTTGAAAAAACGAGTTCCATTGCCTCCAATGCCTGTTCGTTATTATTTTCTTGCATGAGACGTTTGGCCAACATTTTAGCATACTTGACGACATTCTCACCATCTTCTGGTCCTAAATGATGCAACAATTTCATATACCCTCTTATATGAGATCGTTTTTCTCCAATCTCTTCTTGAAGATTTGCACGTAGATCATATATACCCACATCCTTAGGATTTGCCTGAATGGCTTTCGTGTAGCAGGTTATTGCTTGCTTTATATTTCCAGATTCCAAAGATTGAGTAGCAAGTCTGATCCATTGATCAGCATCCCTAGGACTTAGATGAGCGGCGATCAAAGAGAATTGCAGTGATTTATCTGGCTGATCGTTTTCATAGATCATGGACAGTGTTTGGAATGGTTCTGGAGCACTGGGAATCTGCCTGTAGAAAATCCACGATAGTTAAGACTGAGATAGTGCTTCAGTGTATTCAGCATGGATATCCTATTGATAAATCACTATGTTAAAAACTTGCCTAATTATTTCCATGCACATTTGTGCAGCTAATTGAGTTTCTCCTCTTGCAAACCGCACATTTGCCTCACCCATAAGACCTTGTAAAGCTGGAGGAAGAATTCTTTTCTTACGCTTCTGACGTATTGATGACCCATTTGCTGATCTTTGGAATCTATTTTTACCAATTCGCTTGCTTGATGCTAATTCATTTTCAAATGCTTTTCTGAAAATGAGATATAAAATAACAAGTCGTTCCATATCCAAAGGATGACTTTCTAGCATACCTAGATGTCTCTGACTCTAGAGCCTCTGGATCGACTGCATAATCCATTTTTAAGGAATATTCCGAAAATGTTAATTCTCCATTTAAAAATTGCTTTGTCAATTTGTCCTCCTCAGCAGCAGCTAAAGAATCTTGTTCTTCGATGTCTGATAAATTTTCTCCTGCTGAACCACTTTGATACGCCTCTGAATTGGTATTGCTCAAAGCAATTTGGTCATTCATTTCATGAAGTTTCAATGCTTCAGCTTCTATGAATTCACCCATGTCTACATTCATAGATGTGATTGCATGTTCGTCAAGCTCCTCGATTATTACTGGAGCTAACGATGTATTTTCATTCAGCAACATCGGTATTTCTGTTCTAGGCTCTCCCATATTTATTGTGGCTTCTGATGAATCTTCTATATCCATTTTGCAGGTGCTTCTACACTTGGTAAAGCCATTAAAAATACTACATAACGCATCATGAAACTTGCTATACATAATAGTATAACAAATGAAAAAACAGTCTTATTCCATAATAATTTACATATATTATAAAATAATAGTCTGCGTATTTTTTGATGTCATAAAATTACTTCATTATATTAAAAAATTATAATATAATAGTTCGCCTATGAGTATTTCTAAAACTCACTGGAGCTATGGTCGTCTCATTCAATTGCATGCTGTGCATGCAGGTAAACAGAGACACAACGGTACTCTCAGTACTGGCAATAAATTTTAGAATATACTGTATAATGCTTTTGTCTTTCCATGTTGCATTATCTCTATACTTAGGAGTATACCAAGCTTAATTTGATTGAATGTTTTTTTATTATATTTTCTTATCAATACTCACCGTTAAGAAATATATCTAGTATGTGTTTCCGCTTTTATTATTCACAGTTCGCCTACTTAGGAAGAAATATGACGTTCGATGCAAAAGATCAGGTTAAAAAATTTGTACGCACGGCATTCAACTCTACGTATTCTGATAGAACTTTTATAGTTGAAAACGTAGTTGACACATCGAAAATTAATAATGTTATTATAAAGACTTGTTATTGGTTGGTTCTAGAGGAATGTTTTCAGAAAGACCAATTATACAGCTTCGTGCTAATTTGTACCTTTTTTAACTAGAAAGCTCCATTGAAAATGTGGAAGCTGTTCGCGCTGCGCGCACGATCTTTTATTTGTTTTTGTTATTTATAATTTGTTGTTTACGGTCTGAGAAAGACGAAGTTAATAAAAAAAATGTGGGTTTGATTTACAAGAAGAATTTACTTGGCATTTGAAGGGACGAGAACGCATGATAATGTACTCCAATGCAATTTGGTAATTCATATATTTGACCAAGGTTATAATGTGAGGAAAACAGAATTCTCCAAGTAAGAATTAATTACGCTTTTGTATATGAATCTCCTACTAATAAAAAACATTTGTTCGGGTTTATTAAAATATGCATTCTTAATAACAATTAAAAGTTCTACTTTAAATAGGAACTATCCGAATTCACTCAGCGTACATTTACTTTTGCATTATGTACATAGTATCACAAAATCATTAAGTAAGATGAAAAATGTATTCTTATGTAACGCCACATGCATTAATATTTTTATAGAAAATTTATTATATTCTGAATTGAGATTACTGGGTACAGAGCTTTTCCACAGTGGGCTGCTGCAAAAGTATCTTTTTTATAATTTTATTAGTTTCAGAAATATTGTAAATCAGTATAACTGCAATATTTGTAGATTTAATTGTTACTGTGTGATTTTTTTATATTCTGTTAGGTGCAGATAGTATGAAGCCAAATACGTGTTGGCTGCAAGTTTTTCCGGTGCTATTAGTTGTTGCTGTGATAACAGCCAACCATAGCCGGTTGAACAATACGGCTGACACATGGAACAGCTACATCCATCCTGCAGAATCTCATCCTTGTCATCAACCAACGAATAGCATATGCAATTCAACTGGCAATGCCGGAGAAGTCAAAGTGAAATTTTCCACAAGAATTGTTAAGAATGAATATATTGTTGCCTTCAAGGGCTACTACAAACCACAAACTCGAGAGAATTACATTGGTGCTGCCCTAAATTCATCAGGTGTTCAGAACTGGAGAATTCTCTCCCGAAACAATCCAGCTAGTGGTTTTCCAAGTGACTTTGATGTTGTCCTCTTAGAAGAAACTGACAAACACAATGGGCTCAGTGCATTAAGCGATCATCCTCTTGTAAGAAGAGTCACTCCACAAAGACTTGTACATAGAACCTTAAAGTATATCAATGTATCTGAGGATGGAGATACTCCTGAATATGGAAGCTTTAAGCGAAAGATCAGCAGTTATGTATGTCACATATTTACACAAATTCTAAAAATATTTTTAAAATTATTTCTTAGCAAAATTTCTTTGCCTTCTAGAATAATCAATTTTGGCAACCACAAAATCGTCATGCCTCACGCAGGCTCTTACGAGCCATACCACGGCAAATCACAAGTATCCTTCAAGCGGATGCTTTGTGGGGAATGGGAGTTACTGGACGTGGCGTTAAGGTTTACCATTTTACAATATTAATTCTAATTAATATTTTTAAAAATATACTAATAAGAGACCCGTCCCTTCACTGTCAAACAGGTAGCCGTGTTTGACACCGGCCTAGCTGCCAGTCATCCACATTTCAAAAAAATAAAAGAACGCACTAATTGGACTAATGAGAAAACCCTGGAAGATGGTCTAGGACACGGAACATTTGTAGCCGGTGTGATAGGTTCCTCGTCCCGTGATTGCCTTGGCTTTGCCCCTGACGCGGAGCTTCACATATTTCGAGTCTTCACAAATGCACAGGTAATCATAATTATCGGTCTATTCAGCTGAAACAATAATTCCTAATGAAACTCACGAAAATTAGGTGTCCTACACTTCCTGGTTTCTTGACGCCTTTAATTATGCAATATTGGCAAAAGTTACTGTACTTAATCTCAGTATCGGTGGTCCAGATTTCATGGATCATCCATTCGTTGACAAAGTTTGGGAACTCACTGCCAATGGGGTGATAATGGTATCAGCAATTGGTAACGATGGACCATTATATGGGTAAAGAATTAGAAGCCAAAATCTACTAATCTGTGCTTATTAATGGATACCATTAAGAGAAATATATTAATTTTACCTTCATAGTACGCTGAACAATCCCGCAGATCAAATGGACGTGATTGGTGTAGGTGGTATCAATTGGGAGGATCAAATAGCACGATTCTCATCTCGCGGTATGACCACATGGGAATTACCATTTGGTTATGGAAGAGTTAAACCAGATTTAGTTACATATGGATCAGGAGTACGTGGATCAGCTTTACAAAACGGTTGTAGGACACTATCAGGTACTTCTGTTGCAAGTCCTGTAGTTGCTGGAGCAGTCGCTCTCCTGGCTAGTGGATTTTTAGGAGCGAACGGATCTCAAAATTCCAATCGTAAGGTGCGTGAAATTCAATTCCAAATTCACAAATTGTCTAGACTTTTTAAATATCTCAATAGATAATTAATTTTTCGTATTGAATTCCTATTTGAAGTCTCCATTTCTTTGCAATACAAGGTAACACCAGCGAGTATGAAACAGGCTTTGCTAGGATCAGCTCGACGTATATCAGGAGTTGGTATGTTTGAACAAGGTGCAGGAAGGCTGGATCTTCTTCGCGCATTTCATTTCTTACGATCTTATACACCTATTGCTACCTTGAGCCCCAGGTAATGCATATCTTGATTTATTGTAGTATATTAAGTTTCACAGTTTCCTGATGCATATTTTACATGCTCTGGTTTTAGTTATATTGATTTAACTGAGTGTCAATATATGTGGCCGTATTGCACTCAGGCTGTATATTATACTGGAATGCCGACTATAGTAAATGTTACCATTATAAATGGTTTGGGTGTCTCTGGTCAAGTAACATCGCTTTCTTGGCATCCTTACATTCGGGATGGCAACGGAGAACGTATAGACGTTTCGTTAACGCACAGTGACGTTCTTTGGCCCTGGTCTGGTTGGCTAGCCGTTGCTATTACTGTACCAGTCACAGCTGTCGATTGGCAAGGTGTAGCTCAAGGTACTCGTAACAATAGAATTTATTTTAAATTTTGATACTGACAGTTCTTTCTGCAGGACATATATCTATGACGATTGAATCGCCACCTGGTGACGGTGAACAGGAACCTCGACGATCTACTATAGAGTTACCCTTAAAGGCCAAGGTGATACCAACTCCACCTCGTCAGTAAGTCCAGCTGAATCTACCCTTTAAAATTCTTCATGTGTCCTGAGAGTAATTTCGTTTACGATACCTAAATTATATGATAAACTGATTACGTTTAATATTTCATAGTAAGAGGATCCTATGGGATCAATTCCACAACCTACGATATCCTCCAGGATACTTTCCTCGCGATGACTTGCGCGCAAAGAACGATCCCCTTGATTGGAATGGAGATCATATCCATACGAACTTTAAGGATATGTATCAGCACTTGCGTAATGCTGGTTATTATCTAGAAGTATTAGGAACACCATTCACTTGCTTCTACGCTAAACATTATGGTACACTGCTTATCGTTGACTCGGAAGAAGAATTCTTTCCTGAAGAGGTATTTTAATATTAATATGATTAACGGTACTTTTTAGTGACGAATTTAATCATATACTGTGATGCTGTCATTAAAGGTAGCTAAATTAAAACGAGATGTGGAGGAGAATGGTTTGTCTTTGGTGATATTTGCTGATTGGTACAATGTCACGGTTATGAGGAAAGTCAAATTTTATGATGAAAATACTCGACAGTGGTGGGTACCGGATACAGGCGGAGCAAATATACCAGCACTGAATGATCTTCTGTACCCTAACTGGGGTGTAGCGTTTGGTGACTGGGTTAGGGATGGTCAGTTTGCTCTAGGACAACATCCACCTGTTACATTTGCTTCTGGTACTACCATAGCTAGGTACTGCCTACACAACTTTTTAATATTGAAATGTGTACTAGTATGTCACGATTATCATTTCTGTAATAAATATAATTTTTCTTTGAAGATTCCCGATGGAGGGTGTGGTTTTACATGCAGAACTACGTGACCAGGGCCAGGAACTTCTATCAGAGACTCAGCTAGGAACATCCTCCTTTGTTCCTATCCTTGGACTATTGCAAACTAAAAGTCAGGAGACTGTAAATCGACTTTATAATAACGCCGAGAATGAAATACCAAATCCAGAGGAAGAGGAAGCAGAAGCGGCGCACGGAAAAGAAAAAATGAACAATGCCGCTGGTAGAATAGTCGTCTACGGGGATTCCAATTGTATCGACGACAGTCATTTACAGAAACGTTAGTAAACAAGATATGAGTATGGCGTTTATAATTCACAGAAGAAATGATAGGTATGACTTTTTTATGATAGCCTGTTTTTGGATGCTGGACGCCATTTTGGAGTTCACCACAACAGGTCAGGTACCTTCGGTATTCCTAGAGGATGAGAATCGTCGCAAGGTCAAAGATACTGGAGAATCCGGTAACCTTGAGCTCGGTGATTTACCAAAGCGGATGGAAGGTAGTCATCTGAGTCGTCACAGTAAAGTCCTAGAGAATGAAGGTGCCGTAGGAAGTGGGCGCCTACGTCCACTGCCATCTTGTCCTATCACTGTTCTTGCTCCACGAAGACCATTAAACGAATCGGCGCCAGCGTGAGTAAAATTTTACACAAGTAAACAAATATGTCAATTTACATACCATAAGATAACAATAGAACAAAATCGCATAGGATCAAGGCATTCGTATCCAATTAAACGCTGGTAACGAGGCAATTGATCTTAGGAACCTGTACAAGTCCCAAAAACTACTATCAGTGGGTGACGCCCCGGTCGCGGCTGTTCCAATACCCCAGGATTCAGATCCTACATGGCCACGAAGACGAAGTGGAGTCGCAGTTAACGTTCCTGCTTTGCATCATTCGGGTCTAGTACACGATGTACACGAAGAAGAGAATGATCTAGAAAATGACACATGGTTCTTCACTGGTCGTTGGAACTTCGTGGGCGGAATTATTATTCTTGGTGGTATCATACTATGTATGTTCAATCAATGGAGTTATTGTACTACAAAAAGGCATTTAAGAAGAAAACGAACTGTAGGCAGACTGCGGAAAGTCATTCAGGTCATTGCTGTTCGCAGAGTGCCTCAGATGTAATAGAAACTCAAAAATGAGAGAATGACTATGTTGAAACCATAGAGATTGTCTATTATCAGGTTATGACTTATTACTTAGAATACGAGTAACTGGCAGAGAAACACTCTTAGAAAATCCCGTGTGCCTTTATGAGGAAGAGACGCCGTACTAAAATTATAGTCTACATGTAGGTTAGATTTTCTATCTCTTGATACAAGAAAGTCGTGCAAAGCAAATCATTTCATTGAGGGATCATAATACTATAACATGGATGAATTTTTTTAATTCAGCTGTCAGACTCTACTTTTATATTAATACTGACTACGTACATTCTGCAGTACTCAGAATCATTACTATCAAATTCTTGCCAGTCGATGGCTCATCGTAACTATTTAATAATATCGAATCAGCATCTTAGGATTTATGATATGCCTTACAAATGTCTTTTACCGTATAATCCAAAGAGCATGTTAGACAAAGAATATATTGAAGTGGCATCGACGTGACCTTACACACGTTAAAAAAAGTAGCACCAAGGTACTTACTTGTCGTTCAATCTTTTTTAGAGTACATATTATTTGATTTATAAATTTGATTACATTATACGGTGCTTATTCTGTAATTAACATTGCGCAACAATATTCACTGGCTAATTTGTGTATTTTAGATTGGTCAATCACGATGATTCCAAATTCTTCTCTTTTGATAATCGCACCGATTTTGTAAAAATTGCATTATGCATGGCCCGAAAATTTGACTGGCCTTCATAGTATCTGTATCAATGTCACGATATCGAATAAACTCACTTAGGTATAAAATTATCTAAATTAGTAAAAAAACTAGAAATAAATATCTTTTTACAAACTGATATGTATATGCAGATTCTATGCCATTTTAGGATACGCAGCACGAAGAAACTTTATGATTCATAAATGACACACCTGTTAGAGCATGCGTAATTATTTTAATTACTTATATAGCGAATATTAAGCTACGCGAGGAATAACTTTTGTCTAATTGATATTGACATGAAGATTTATATGTCCTAAGGTTATAAAGCGAAATACATAACACATTAGGTAAATAAAGAATGTATATAACTTTATTTGTAATATCTTCGGTACACATAAACGAAGATCATATACGTATGCTTGTACTAACATAACACAGGCATTATTTTTGAAGAAATGAGCAATTGTCTTAATTTAATTTACATTTTCAATATCCAGATGCATCCTATATTATCCTTTTACAAAAAATGTGGGCTATTTGAGGGATAGTGACAGAAATTGCATTATGGATATTAGTGAAATTAATAGTTCCTCCTGCAATTGTTAATTGTAGAAGGGATTGTACGTGATCCAATGGGCTCTAGTTTGTTCTGAAGCAGACTTATGCGAAGTAAAGAGACTCTTGAAGACTTCAGAAGCCTTGGGATCTTTAGCTACACTGTAATCATCCTTTGCTTTCTTGTATGCAGGGTCCTGTGCTTCGACTCTTTTATTAACTGATTTGCTTGGTCCTGCTTTCTCCTCTTTCTTAATTTTTTTCTTTTCAGGCTCTTCGGTTGCAACATCTTCGACTTGTTCTTCAGCGGCAGCTTGCTTCTTTCGTGATTTTCTTTCAGCCTTACGTAACACTATGTTTTTCTCCATTAAAGTGAGATCATCACCTTCAGCATTCATTATGATAACATCAGTTTGTGTAAATAGCTTTTGACATTTGTGGCATACCTAAAAATTAGGTATAATAACTCTGTCAAGCACTGTTACACAAATTTAAATAATTTTATAGATAATTATATTGAACTTAATACATTGTTACTAAGAAAAATTCTATTTACCGTTGTCTTGACTTCTTTAAGGGCACGCTCACTCATAACACAGCCACAAGTCCACAAAAAGCAAAATTTGTATTTCCCATTCATTTCCAATCCAATAACAGGACAAATGTATGGACTCTTTCCACCATCCACATAGCCATCTCCTTTCTCTGCTTTGGTACCATCATATGCTGGGTTCGGAGTTAGATTCAAATCTTTAACATCTTTTAGATTCTTAATGTGAGTAGCAGTTTCTGGTAGTGTGGTTCGATCAAGAAGACCTTCTAGCACAGATTCTTTGCTGTAAAGCCGTCCTAAACCACATGCAACAACAGGTGACTGAAGAGGTAACTGTTTGATGGAGCAATGCTTCCATCTAAAAGCCAACTCTGCATCTTTGTCTTTCTGTAATCGAAAACACTTATAATTAAAAAACATATCTCATACTTAAATCTTGCAAATAGTAATTCTATAATACAATTTTTCAAACCGAATATAAAACATTTATTAAAGAAAAGAGACAATGCTGCAAGGATTATACTGTCTCAAAATAACCTCCAGAAGCTGTCACACAACAAAATAGTTATTCTTCTTTGAGTTTTGTATACCTGCTCAGGTTTCTTCTTAATTCTTACAAGTTCATCCCTACGGGGAATAGTGCCACCATCACATCCCATGTTAGTTTATACGGTTTATACTGTTTTCCAAGTTTACTGATAACAGTAAAATAAATTCAATCCCATACAAAAACATCAACCCACACTCGTTAACACCAGAGATGAGTAGAGAGAGATGCACAACGCTACGGTTTGAGGCGATACCAAAAACATGGCGCTAAATCGGAGCGGCGAATCCGAGAGTAGGATTTCGTGATCATCGCCTCCATGGATAATGCATCATATCTCGTCGTAGCCGAGCTGAACGTGATGACAAATTGTGTAGCTTGGTGTAGAGTCCCTCGAGTAGAAGCTGGCGAAAGAGCATTTGTGGTAGTGTATACGTGTTTGGAGCTAACCGGAAATGGAAAAATTAACTCACGCGGGTAAATTCAACTTTTAATTCTATCAGTACCACGTGCAGTGAAAGATTTGTACAAATTTCTTCTGAAACGTCCAGGTCACGTAAGTAGACAACAAATTCATATTTTTTCGTAACCTGCTGCATAATATCAAATATAATATATGACAATTTTGCTTGAAAATTTATTTTGTAAGGACTTGTAAATAAGAAAAAAATATAGAGGTTATGTTATGTTAAAAAGCTTTTACGTAGTGCATCTGAATAAGAAAACGTAAGTTTCGATGACATCAAATTTATATAGAGACGGTTGTTTACAAAAAACTGAATTGGGTATACAGCGAAGTAGGTGGATGCTGCATATTGAACTGCTCGAATTCTGCAAAAAAAGGATATCGTATGTTCCGGATTCCACAAAATCTCGTAAAAAGGAAAGCGTATATAGAACGAATGAATATTATTTTATGTCAATATTCTTTAATAAATAATAATGTAGTAAATATGAAATTATTTATTCCCATTCATTTGTTCCATTAATTTGTCATAATGCTATTCGCGCCTTTTTTTTCAATTCGGTTTCCGGTTAGCTCCAAACGAACTGCACCAATTAAAATGCGTCCCCGCTTTCGTCAGACTTTTTTAGTGCTTCGATCTTTTGGCAGATTCGCGAAACAGTTATTCGTTGGTATAACTGTCACTGTTGGAGGTTATATTTATAGAAGCACTTATCGAGAATGTACCATTTGATATGTAATATAATGTAATCGCAGAGAATTAACGAGACGGAGTAGGATTAGGACGAAATGAAATTTAACGAAAAGGAACTTGCAGAAGCCAGCAGCGGGCCCGCGGAGCTAGAAGGTCGTCTGAACCACAAGCGGGCCCATAAATCAGGTGAGCGAATAATCGCTAATTTTATTATATTAGTAAACGGATTCCATTGACTGTATCGTAAAAATGAAGTGTGCCATTCTATCTCGCATAGAATTATTACTTACCTTTTGAGTATTGCTTATAATCTTTAAAATCGTTTGTAGTAATATATCCATTTTTGTTCTCATACTTCTGATTAAGTAATAGTCGTACAGATGGAATTATTCGTAATTTCTTTGAAATGATTATCATGTAATTCACACGTGAAATGTCATTTCTGACTTTGTTGTTGCAGGATTCAAAGAAAGGTGGTTTAAGCTGAAGGGCAACCTTTTATTTTATTTCAATACAAATGAATTTGGACAAATTGACAAGAGGCAACCAGCAGGTGTAATTATTCTTGAGAATTGTAATGTTAATGTGGACACATCCGATGGAGTATTTGCTTTTAGCATAGCGTTCAGAGATGAGCATGAAAAGCGACATGTATTAAGTGTTCGAACAGAATGTCAAGTGGAACAATGGGTCACTGCGCTTAGACAAGCTAGTTACGAGTATTGGCGGTCCAAATTAATAGTGCTCCAAGAACGGTTATGTAAAAAAACTGGTAAGGATCCGTTGCTAATGTATCCAAGAAACCAGGGTGTTGTGAGAGATGAAGCTTGGGAAGCAATCCCAACTTTTCGATCTCACGTGCGTTATTTTAAGTCATCGGTCGTGCCGTCATCCACGTTGAATACTATAACTAGAGAAGTCAATTTAATCGAATTTTCATAACAACTATATTAGCAAAATTGGTTAATTAACATATTCCTATTGTCAACTTCAGGATAACAAGGTTGAAGAATATTTTTCTACCTTAGCCTATTTGTTTGAAACATCGAAAGTGCATTATAATAATTGAAATTAATTTGTGTCGTGGAAGATTCACAAAAGGCACCTCACCAGTATCAAAACAATATTTATAGCTGCCAAAAATATATATAATTTATCAATAATTACTTAAGCTTAGTATAATTCTATAGCTGCGTAAGCCAAGAATTGTAAATTTACAATCTATGGAATGAATTGTGTGTTTAGCATAATTTTTAAAAGAAAATGTTTGAGAATCGATGGTCAATTTACAACGAAGAGCTTTATTACTTTGTACAAATATCAAATCTAGTGACCATCTTCTCTAGCTCCTGCTTTTAGCTCCCAAGTATTCATATACCAAATACTCTCTGCTTTATTTATTATAACAACGCGAATCTATATGCTAAAGACAAGAAAGGGCGGAAAAGAAGCAAAAACGTTAAATAAAATTATTTTTCTAGTGATCGCGAGTTTTATTTGACGTAGGGAAATTATTTTTTCAATGACATTCATGTATGCTCATCGAACAGTACTTGATCACTTATTTACGTCACTGATCGTGACTCACAAGACATACCAGTTAAGGCATAAGTCTCATGTACAAAAGCCGATAAACTTTAACATAACACAATATGCATATATATCGCGTTTGGATATCATGCACCGCCTTTGGTCGAGGCTTCTAATAAACTATCCATTACCTTTGACCTACGTCATACAAGATTAGGGTTACCAAGCAAAAGCCGATTACAGGTTTAGAGCAGCAAAGATTCAAATCGCTTTATCATCTATATACTGATACGGATAAACAAATTAATAATATATTTAGCCTTTATTAGGCTGCCGATATATATATATATATATATATATATATATATATATATATATATATATAAGTGAGTCGTAAATCTTTTAATATTTTCTGATTGGACAAGCAAAGTTATAATGGTTAAAGCCAAAAATATAATTTAGGCGTATCGACCCAGTTATCAATTATTATACAAATTTCTATATGATAATATGAAACCGTCGCTATACTAAAGAATTCAAAATCCTCTTGAACATCATAGTAGGAAAGTATTAATTGACCAGTGTGACTTTGATTTGATCGGAGAAGAACACTCATAAACAGAATGTGATTAATAATCAATCTTATTTCAGATCCTTTCTATACAAGACCGACGTTACACATTTTTCACCAAGGTTATGCATTTTATATTCGTTTCACATGGGCTACAGGATAATTTTTCAACCTCTTTCGTTATCATCCCAAGAAAAATTCTCCAGTTATCGGTATAGATGTTAGACAGTTATCAGTATATCAGTTTGATGATTTGTACCAGCACTTGTTCTATCCTCGTCTATAACCTTAGATTATTGCGTATTCTTTACGCAACCGACTACGCCGCTAAGATGAAACTTTGATGGTCACTTCGATCCACTGGATACCAAATTTTGAAAGTGTGAGACTTGTAGAGCACATACACGAATATTGTGAAGCCTTGAACAGGAATAGATGAAACAACACCACTCTGAAAAGTTAATATATCTGCAAATCGAATTTTCAAAATAAGTACATTCTATTGCGTAGTTCTGCTCCCTCCACTATCAGAAAAAGATTCAAAATGGAAATTGATCTACCAGGTCGACGCAAAAAAAAAAAAGAAAAGGAAAGAAATACCTAAGATAACAGTGTCAGTTACGCAAGTTGGATTTAATTAATCGACAGGATTGAAAAATTTAAATAAATAGAGGGTTCGAAACGTGATGACGCAGTAGTATTTTTTGTAGAGTGGACATTACGTAGATACGTATACAACGGATATCACGTGAATATATTTATACCTACAAAAAATGAATGTATGCAAAGGAAAAGGGGGTAGAAAGTGAACGAGTACGTGGCGGGGCATGAGACGCGAAGAACGTTTGTTTTGATCCGTATGTTTATTTATGTTTTGAAGAGGGCCCGTGACTGATTCGCTATTACATAAGCAGGTAATCATTCGTATCATAATTTGTGGTCGCCACTTGAACATTATCAGCACATAAGGAAACGACGACGTAATAGGAAAACAAGATCGTCTGGCTGTGAAGAATTCTCGCCGACAATAACCTTTGACTCCAAAATTTTTTTCACGCGTATATGCATGAAAAAAGTATATAAAAACGTGACTTCCTAAGAATATCGTTCTACGTATGTATATAAATATATATTGGTTTATCTACATGTTTTATGATTCAAGGCACTGACCTATACCGTTTTATAGTATGTGTATTTTCGGGGTCATACAACGTCCATATATACTACGAATCTGTATATTTTGTATTCGGTACACAGTACAAAGATGAAGCGAAAAAAAAAGGCGAAGGACCCAGTTAACGATTAAGAAATGTAATTAACGAGCATCTAAGTAAACTAGTTAATAAGTAACTGGTTTTAAATTGGAAACTGGCTAATCAGAATCGGCAGCGAATGGTGCGCGATGGCAATTTATGAGTCGGACGTGTAGAACGTGCTGAGCGTAATGTTTCTGAGTTATCGCTAGTTCCTGACCATTGAATACGAATACAATAAGAAGAAGAGTCCCAGGTTCAAGTACGTGTACGGATGAAAAGTAATTAGCAACAATCAATTATGGTCGTTAGAATATCTAGGGACTTGTCTATACGATATTATGTGCAGTTAAGTACTCGTAAATGTTTCTAAAAATTGCAATAAAAGACAGCGAAAGAATTTAAAACTCGGAAAATTTCTGCTTTCTTTTGTCAGCTGTGTTTTGAACATGGCACCACTATTTGAGGTACCCTCGGTATATTCTTCATGACTTTTGTTTTATCGAAAGATGCTTAGCTTTTTGTCGGAAGGAACATAGTTGGAGGGTTTTGTTTGTAAAGTTTTTACAAGGAACGCCACACTTTCAGGCAAGTGCAGCTGCTCCGTGGAATGGAAAAAGTTTGACAAAGCTCCCAGATGTTGCCAACAGTAGATAACGAGAGCATTTGCCTCTTGGATTACTGGTGACTACTAGCAGCAACGAATGTGAACCTTGAATTTGTATCAGTTGAAGGTTCCCGTTTTATCCTGGATTTCTTGCTGATCGAGCCATTGAAATTCGTCGTTCATCTCTGGTTTAGTTGAAGGAGCAATTGATTAACACAAATCAACGGTAATAAAAGGCGTACTCGGCTCTAAATTTTTTGATAAAACCATAAAAAGATGTTTTGATATACCAGTTGTTCGCTGTGACGTACATTAGCAATGAATTAATGAATGAATTACATAAATTGACTTTGCAAATAAGGTCCCTACTATTGAACATACGTATTTCACATGTAAAATAATGTCTTTGTCATTAATCAATCAAAGGGATAGGTTTTCTTCAGCAAATGTTTATATTTACTATACAAGTTATTGTATTACTCTATAAACATAACAAACAAGTCCAACGGTATAATTTCCAAACTCGTACAATTACCTCGAACCCCGTCTCGAAGTATCTCAAATATTCACTGTACTGTGAAACTTAACGCGTCATGTCTAAAGAACCGAAAAGATCTACCTCGGCGCACTTGGTATATAATTAATTGCTTCAGTAATTTTTTTCTGATAACACTTGACTGTTATATTAAATAAATGAAAGAAAATGTAAAAGACATAATAATCAATCACCGTCACCACTATCGCTAATGCTAACTGTACACTGTATATGTCTCACATATTTAATAACTCCAAGTAATACTATCTACGCGTAGTCGCGCGACTCTCAAACGTGCTTGGGTGTCCATCGTAAGATATAGGTTAGGCAGACGATCCGGTTCAGGTTGCAGACGGCGTCAAGTGACGATGAACTCGGTACAGACAAGGTAGAAGGTAAAGTAGGCAAAGCTCGATATCTAGGCAGACCAAACTCAATGTAATTTAGATAAACAATTTGGTGACTAGGTGGGCAGATAGATAGAGGTAGGTGACCAACTAGGCTGGTAGGCTGGCAGTCAAGCCAAACAGGCATAGTTAAGAGCGGTAGACATATGCGCGCGCAGGTGGCGCGATGTCGGTGCGTCAGAATCAGTGACTCCTGCTTGCCCGGGAGAGAGAAAACGTTGAGAGACAGACGTGTACGGGGCGGGCCTATGCCACCAACCACCATTCCCTTTTTGCTCGTTCTCGCGAAGCCTCGTAGAAGCCTTACCTCGCCCAAGGCAGGCTCGCACGCCGCGTGACAGTGCCGCAGCCCTTCGGAGAGTTTTATGTCAGCTGCGTGAGATACAGTGGCGGTCTGTCGCATTTTCTATAAAGCAAGAGACGGATTAGGTGACACGCGCGTGTTGTTTTCCTTGCATCAGGCCGATTTGGGCCTAGAGCAAGCGGACTCTTTTATAAGGGATTCTTGAACGTGTGAACGAACACGGTGGTGCGGAAGGAGAACAGCAGTCGAGGGTGGCATGGGGCGAAGCTATACGTGTCGGCTGCTCGTAGCCTTCTCGCCACTTGTCGTGATATTGGGCGCCCTCGTTGCGACGTCGAATAACTTCGTTGATGCTTTCTCCGCAGACAGTAAGTCGATAATAATAAACGTACATCTTTCTCTATCTGTTTCCTCTCCTGTTATACTTTGATTGGTACTGGTTGGGTTTAGCTGTGTGAATGAACATTTTTTTTCGATATCTGCTTTAATTGTGTAATGTTAATAAGCTTCCTTGGTGTATCTTTTATTCAGCTCTTTAATTCTTCTGTCGTTTCTATCCTTTATGAGAAAATGCCGGTTGGCTTTGCGTCGATTTAACCGCTCGAGCGGAGCATTCGAACACGGGGTGGGTCGCAGTCTCTTCTGCTATTCATAAAAACACAACGCCGATTGGCTGACAGCCAATCGAATGTCATGGGCCGATCTATCCTTCGTGTATCTTCGTGCAACTTCGGGTGCCGTCTGCTACATTTAAATTCAAAAGCTGGGTTGATTCGCGGGCTTGTCATGGTTATACGAAAAATCGCGAACGTACCGGATGTTGATGAATAAGATTCTCAGGTATTCGCTGAATAACGGACTTGACAGACTGGAGCAGGAAAAATTTAACGAAACATTACTCATGCGAGATAATGAAATTCATGAGCTACACAGTCAATCTTAACTCGCGTCTCGTATGACATGACAAGTATAATCGTTTATTTATTTTAAATTCTAGTGATACGAATCAATAGATGATATCTCCATAAATAGGTGGCCCTTCTCTTATTTTAATGTCATATTATCACCTTGTTTTTACCTGTTACCACTACCATGACATCGAAGAAATTTCTAAATCCATCCAGGACGCGTAACTCGTGTTTACATCGAAAAGCGTCTCGCAGCCCTACCCAAATATTCATTCACTGAGAAACAAAGTGTTTCGTTGCCAAGATAAACCTGAAAACCATAGACAGGTGCCAAAACGAGAAAGCTTGTTTAAAAGAAGTCATGATTAAACTTCAGTTCCGTACACAATCGTAATAATGATGCGCTCATAAAAACAGAATAATTAAACTTCACCCTCGGCAACGTAACACGGGAAATTTTCAAACTATGCGCAACTGGTTCAAGAAGCGTCGAGCAATCTGATGAACTTCTCCATTAAATTGGTTTCGCCATGAAATATAATCTTCACTTGAAAGTGGTATGACTATTAATCCCAATAAATTGTTCGGTATCTTACTGATTACGTATTCACATAAGAGTGCGCTTAAATATAAACAGTTAATTATCAAGTTTCGATTGTCAATTCAACATCAGCATATCCGAAGGTCAATGATTTACACGGTCCAGGTTACTGACCGTCATTTTCTTCGCTTAAACGTGTTCCTGGCCAAGACCGTGACCGAGAATTTAGTAATCAACTCCGTACACAAGCGAGCAATAATGGTCTTTTGGTTTATAGTGTAATAGCATTAATTTACAATAGTATTTTGAAGGAGCACTTTCCTTATCTACTTTACACGCTCGCCCACCCACTGCTTGTTTAATATCACACGACTAGAATCATATTACGCGAGTTTATACCGAGGATGCAGCAGATATAAGTAGAACGTAAACTCTCTTGACGTTTGCATACGTTTGGAGTACCGTCGCAACGTCGGTTTCAATGTCAAACTCGCGAGGCATTTCTGCACTTATTATGTGGGTAGTCTTAATGGCTGTAGCCAGAATATTTTCTAATAAAATTAGTATGCATTCAGGAATTTTTTATATACCGTGTATTGCGTCTATTCTGCAAAATTTACTTAATTAAAAGACGTTTGGATTGCGTAGTTATTGGCTTTGATGACTGGTACAGGGTGTCCTTTTAACAGCGTGAATGAATGTCAAATTTTTGTACAGTCTTGTTCAGGGTACGTATGCTTCATCCGGTAACTACGTCTTGTGTCACGTTTATTCGCGGTCTGGACAAATTGTACAGGGACGAGTCACGATTCTGTTAAATGTATTATGGCCGTGTCGGCAAATTGGTGGAGAATTCGTTTCGCGGTAGGGAAACGTCGGTACGACATAGGGAAACGTATAAGAAGGAAATAAGGACTGAAGAGGTAAAACGTATAGGTCTGCTTTAGCGTCGCGAAGGAAAAGGGATCCCTCTGTATTGTAATCTTTGAAAACGAGCGAAAGATTTGTTGGTTTTTTTGGTCTTTTTTTGTTCTTTGCTTGTCTCTCTCTTTCTCTCTCGTTCTCCTTCGCCTGTCATCTCTTTCATTTTCATTCAATTTCATTTTACAGAAAAGATTTATTTCGACATGGAAGTATACGCATTTCGTAGTTTTTGTCCTGTTCATGAATATTGCACTTAACTGAAAATATATTACACACATAAATGTGCTATATATGAACGCGGCTTTACGTCAGCTATTGGTATATTCAGTTGCTATTACTTCTCGGAGAATTTTCTATTTCGAGCCGTCTGATTGGCTAATGGGTGACTTTCGACTTTCCAATCTCTGCCGAATTGGTATGTATTTTCTGAAAATTACTGAACCGAATTCGCGCGTTTAAATTGTCACGAATACCTTTTGTCGGTATTCTGGATTTTTTCAGTGTTTCAGTGATTTCGTTCGCTGTCGTCGGTGCATCCGTCCGTCGCGTTGGAAATTATCAGAATACACAATACGTTGGGATGATTTTGTCAGCGACCAATTTACGATTTAATTGAATAAATACTTTTTATTCGTTTAAAATCTCAATGGGATAAAGGGAAATAAATTATTCTGAAAATTATCGATACACGAGTAATTATTTAAAAATAATTCAGTAAGCTGTCCTCTGGTTAACATTTTTTTTTTCAATCGACGTTTCCTGGTTACCCACAATACCCCGCATCAACAGGACGCGTTAGCTTTTATCGGAAAAAATAAAAGGCAAAATTCGAGTTAGTCCAGTTCTCTTCGTTTCTATCTGTATTTCAATTCCGCTAAGCGCTCGTCCGCGAAGCGAAACGAATGGAACGTACTGCGATGATAGAGGACCAATTGCGCCCCTAGTATACGACAATCAGTATACCCATTTTTGTGGTTAAAAAAAAGCAAATTTCAGTACATAAATCTAACTTTCAAATTAAATGAATTAAATTAATTTACATTCCCTCCCCTCTCTTTCCATCCCCATTATTTTTCATTTCCACTGGCCTGACCAGTGGCAAGGAAGGAAAAATTTTCTCTTACGCAATTTCCATTTTTTTCATTAAAGAGAAAAACGAAATTCAATTATTCGCCCTCCGTTCTTGAAAAGCTCGACTAGAAAACTCGTTAATGCACGTAAATGGCTTTGTCCACAACAAACAATTGGCCTTTCCAGCATGAAATGTCTTCCTCATAAGCGTAAGATTCTGCAGGGGCCACTTACCATTTAAAATCCACTCTGGCATTAAATGCGTGACGCGTTACTTGGGACGATAACTGGGAAGCAAGCTAGCGCGATATTAATTTCCCCATAGATAACAAATAAGTGATTCGGTATTGAAAAATGACAAAAGTTCAAGTCTATGAGAAAAGCAGAAACGGTAACGCCAAACGACTTCAAAGGGAAAGCCAGTGGCAAAAAGGAACTTGCTTGTAACTTACATTAATTTTCTTTAAATTGCTTGGAAATAAATTGACTTTTCTTAATCATCATCTCATCGACCAAACAGACACAATGGGATCATTGTCGTTAATGAGATTTAAAAATCGTATATCTGCTCCTGCGAAATGATTTTTTAACACAATGTAATTCGTTTACCAACTTTTATGTACGTTGCACACATATAAATAGATAGTAGAAAACATTGTGAGACTAATTGAACAACTAATTAGTATCTTCTCTAACGATCAGGACGGAAATACTTCCCCGGACTATACGTACTACCTTGCCTGGTGTACGTATGGCTTTTGTATTATGCATACTGTAAATATTTAATATTTTGTTGCATTACGTACTGTGTGCTGTCGGTTATAAATAAATAATTTTTATCCGAGAATGATGTAATTTTGTGAAATACGATATTGTACGTGCTGAAGAATATTGGGAATTGATGAAATTCGATAAATTTTATTACATAAGTACGTATTAATGAAACGATCGATATCAAAGCGTGAAATGATTTTTGAAGATACTTTCTTTTTTCCCCTTTTCTGTAACCTGTAAACGTGACGATTGGGAATAATCGTTAAAAATGAAAATTCTCCGGAATCTCACGTAATGGCGATAGTCCTCAAGTTTTTAATAACGTCCCAATTAAATTCTTATCTGCTGGCCAATGAACGCTTCGCTCTCTACAGGCTTTCTATACATATATCTTCGTTCTTCGGTTAGTTACCTTTCTATTTCCTTCTCCTACCTTGCTTTACCCTTCCTCTTCATCTCGGGATCCTCTGTTCTAGCGTATAACAGAAGCCCCCTTGGTCGGTTGGATTAATTTTCACAAAATTCACAAAGAGACCGTGGGGTTCGCGAAACTTTTCTCTTATGGAATTCCACTTTGAAGTATCTCCTTCTCTCTCTCTCTCCCCCCCCCCCTCTCTCTCGCTCTTTCGCTCTCCATTTCTTTTGATAAGTTTTTCCTCTTCTCAATCCTCACCGATTCTCTATTCACGATTAATCGAGCATCGTGCAAAAGCTGGAAGGTCATGAATTTCTTACAACGAGTATGGGATAGAAGGGGGTGGATTTAGTGAAATATATTTGATAGAATTATCCTTAATTAAATTATTCAAATATTCCGAACGATCCCGTTACCATTTTCACGGAGCCGCGGAGCAAGAGTTCGAATTAAATTGTATTGTTATCCACTTCAAACTGGAAATAGGTAGCCAGCTGAATAGATATACGAATTGGCATCCATAGAGTTGGTTAGATCCCATAGAAAATCTCATGCAAATTGCAGTAAGTGCAGCATCCGTTCATTTCGATTCAGATGCACAATGGATCGATAAGTATGATGGTATGAACTTGAATTTTGTCATTTGTAATTATATCCAATCGTGATAATGAGTAATTAATGATTAATCAGTGGTACGGGTACCTGCGTATGATAGGTGGTCGTGTAAACTAAAATGCTTTGACAAATTGTATTTCCAATGACCATGATAATATTTTCCCGTGACACCTGTGCTGTACCTACGTGATTGTGGTCCATGGCCCTTACGGCTTTTCGGGATTACGGCGGAGCAATCAGTATAGTGGGTTGACGGGCCTATGAAAAATTTAGTGGGAGCCGATAATTATCATCTCACCGTGAAACAGATCACTGACTGTAGGTATACATATATACGTGAACTCGTGACGTATCGACGTGTCGATCCTTGAGATAATTAATTTTCCCGGATGAAATTGACTTCTTGACCTAAGGTCATAGGTCAGCTTGATTAGGCAGGCTTCGTAGTTAACTTGAGGAAAGTTCGGCGAATCGTTATCAACTGCGTTATACTTGTCAGATATAGGGCAAAGGCGATGAGGAGGTATGTATATAACAAGAGAGAGAGAGAGAGAGATAACAGAAGATGAACCAGTAGATATTACTTATCGCTAGATGCACGTTGGATACTGCGTACACTAGAAATTTAATTTAGTAACTCGACCCTATTGTAGATTCCGGATTGCATCCTATCGACCACCTATTGGTCCATGAGGCGCACAGATGCTGTGCATCCGATACTAAACTTGCCAGTGAACTTGCATTTCGGTCAGTCCGCAATCTCCAAACTACGAAGTCACCCACCCCGAAGCATTGTCTGCGCCGCAGTGCACGAGACAAATTCTGATTTACTCGAGCGAGTAAACGTAACATTTACTCAACTCGATAAATCAAATTCTGAAAATACTTCACGTCTCAAGGAACCAGCAGTTGTTGTGTATGCGCAGTGCATGCTTCAGCTTTATTTCAACGATGTTGTAGCTTCATCTATATCCATTTGGCTACATAGATGTATTTTTGTCTGTCAAAGTTTTTACTCGTGTGTACCTTCGATGAGTTGATACGTATATGGTTGTATGTTTACAGATGGGAATATTGTAAATATATCCATATAATACTAGATAAGTCAGATCGTGCACTGGTAGATGCATTTTTTTATGCACTTTTGTTGTACTGCCATACTGGTATACTTGAGTAGGATTTATCGAGCATTTATAACGGCATTGCTATGGAAACGACCCGAGAGATCTATTCGGATAAAGTATGAAATTTTCTACAAGTGCCTTTGCGAATGTATTATGTTTATTAATTTAAAAGAAAAATTTCATCATCTCTGGATAAGGCAATGAGTTATTTTTTATTTGTAATTACTTAATTATGAATTGAACGAAACGACATGAAAACATTTTTATTTAGATTTAGGCGCGTAAATTTTCAAAAGGAATACGTTTCCATGGTAACGCCTAATTCTGGATCTACTCTTTGTAGCGGTTATAACAACAGCAATAATATTTAAAAAATGAGTCTACGTTGTCAAGATGTACGAGATGCAAGGCGAGATTTAGCTAAATATGTTAAAATGCTTTGCATTTTAACCTCCATAGGTAATAACCAGTGGAAATAAAAGATTGTCTTCGAAGTCTATCGCAAAAATACTTGAGAGAATTCAATATTTGCTGCAAACTAATTCCGAAAATTTGCTTGGTTGATTTGCTTCACTTCTTTTTTTGTCGTTTCATTTCATTTCGTTCCGCTGGAATTGAAAGGACCCATTTATTCGAATGGGAGGAGTCTTGTAGCTCGGAGTTATTCATGGCCGTAGCATTAATGTTCGATTATGTATAAACCAAAGTCACAAGGATCGTTTCAGGCAAGTCAGAAGTTTGAGAAATCGTCAAGTGAACGACGCTCAAGCATAATGAGCGGAAAAATGGAAATTTTCAAAAATTATACCACTGTCCCGACAAGCATCGCGCGTCAACGCTTTCGTAGCCACCATCGCAAATAATACAGATGAATTCTTAAAATCTATTCTTAGAGTTTATTTTTTGAATTCCATTAAATATTCAAAGCTCCCCTGTGGACTGACTTTTTGTCCTTCTCGACGTCGACGTCATGTCGTACGTGTCTGGAAGCCACAAGAGTCTCATGAGCCTAGGTCGTCTGCCACGAGGAAAAGAAACAGTTACCGGAAGTTCAATAAGATTGGGATCGCGTCACGAAAGTTATCTTACTGTCTGAGTGAGCGACACTTAAAATTTCGTGAAATTGTCGGTCTGCCAACGCAAGCTAAAAATTGTCAAATTGCCCTGATTTACTTGATACACGGTAACCACATATTGGTCTCATATTGGTCTCATATTGGTCTAAGCCACATATTGGTCTCATGTCATAAGTATAATACGACGAGCATTTTTCATTTGAATATAAATATTTATTAAATAAACCATCTTTTTCTGATTTCAGGTAAAAGAGCATGTCCATTGAAACAGTTCGCTTGTGATAATGGCCACTGCATACCAATGTCGTGGCGGTGCGACAGAGATGACGATTGCACAGATAATTCCGACGAGAGTTTCGAACAATGCAAAAGTGAGTATAACGTAGTACGAAAGCATTACTTATAGCGCGTAAGATTCCTGATTAACAAGACAGTTGGTTGTTTATCCTTTGAGGTTAAAAAAAAAGTCACATCCTTCATCTAGTCGCCATTAACTATATTTTTGAGAAGCTCTCGGCGTAACGAAAATAACCTTCGCAGTATTTTTATGCGACAACAAAACTTTTTGGCTATATTTAGATACTTTTCTTCAGGTTGCACGCTTGTATAATTTTAGAGGACCCGTGCGAGCCCCGCAAGCAAACAGCTTTTTTGTATACTGTGCATGCTAAGCGTGTATACCGATGTACAATATAACTGTCGCAAAACAGTGCGTAGTAGCGTTACGAGTTGCGGACGTAATAATGAAAATACAATGGTCGCTCTATGACCTGTCTGACCTGCAACAAGAAATTCATAGAGATAGTATATATAGATATATCGAACGACTTCGTATTTCACCAGACAATTTCATCCTTGACACGTCATATACCTCGAGGGGTTTACATACTCGACATATCTACATATAGTGTAAATCCGCTATTTCAGTGTAATCATGTTTGGGTAATTGTGTCTTTTACGTTTTTATCAAAAATATTGTTACGCAATCGTCTGAGCGTAATTCGGAAGACGCTTATATCGTATTGTGATAAGAAACGTCTAAATATGATTCACGGAGTAAGGGGTCTTACTTCGTAAAAAGGAAAAGAACAGGGAGTCTGCGCCTTCGTATCACCAAGAGTAAAGGACAATTTCTTTATTTAAAAGCAAGGTCTCTTGAAGCAGCAGAAGCGTATACTTGGCGTCGCGATGCTCTCTCAAGCGTTACGTCGTTAAATCGCTACCGAGAGCCCCAAGCATATATACAGAGTGACGATTTAAGGGTGGCCATATGTTTTTAAATGGTTTTGTGCTGTGACGTCGCATCGTCTTAGGTGCGCCTTTTCAATGGTTCTTCATGCCCTCTCGGATGAGATAAAAATTATAGTTTTTACATAGAAAAATAGAAACAAAATTTTAATGCATTCTAATGTCACAGACGGGTACCATCAAATCGTTCACTGTAATAAGGACGATTTTACTGTCTTGCTTTATAAGTCCGAGAGAAATGGACGTTCAAAATATGACGCATGATAGACACTATATCAGCGTTGCCGAAAATAATGAAGTGTGAAAGACAGAGAGAAAAGAGATAGATAGAGAGAGAGAGAGAGAGAGAGAGAGAGAGAGAGAGAGAGAGACAGAGAGATTATCTATCTTCAATTAATAAATCGTAAACAGGCTGCAGTTATTTAATTGATTTTTTAGAGGAAACAAGAAAAAAAATAAAATCGTACATCCTTTTTATCGACGCGGTGGCCATCTTTAATTGCGCTGCGATTTCTCGTGTCGTTGTTTCGAGATGCAGATAACACATTCGAGATCGACCCCGTTTCAGAAGTCACGGGGTCAAATCGACCCACGCGTGCATTCTTAAGGTTAAAGGCGAATTCACAGGGCGAAAAGCGGAATAGACGGAAACACGAATGCACAATGGCAGCGCTGCCAGGAAGTTCAGTCCCTATTATATGTATCTCTTTCTCTCTCTATATATATATGTGGGTGTATGTATATAAATATATATATATATATACTACAGGATACGTCGAGAAAATCGAGAAGAGGAGAGCGTGGCTTATCGATCGAGTTCTTGGCCGACGCCTGGCTCTACCTCTGTCTTACACTACACACGTAGCTTACACATAAACTGTGCTCTCTCTCTTTCTCTCCCCCCCCCCTCCTCTTTCATTCTCTCTTCTGTCTCCGACTCTCCCGGTCCCTCCGCGATACTCTTTAGGAGAGTAAACCGTAGCATTCTATCTCCAGAATCCCCGTATACGTATAGTACCGTACAACTACCTATCTACCTATACGTATCTAAAGCTATATGCGTATAGCTACCAATTCCTCGACTTGTGCACGTCTTCTCCTTTAAACCGCAAAAGTCCATTTTCTTCGAAATCGAGTTATGTGCCCGGGTGTGTCGTGTACCCTCCTTGCCGTCACGAGTAAAGACCTTTTGTACGTCAGGTATTCACAGGTATACTAGGAAAATCGTAACTATCGGCTCTCCACCTGCTCATATGTCAAGTCCAACCTCTTGCACCTTTACACCTTTTGACCTTTCCTACCTTTTTCAACTATCGACTCAAGGTATGCATATATACGTATAGATATACACCATTGTAGTAGCTCTCCCCCCCCCTCTCTTTATTTTTCTCTCTCAAGTCGTTACCATTCCGTCTTGGCACTTTCAACACATTCGATCTTTTCATTATCGAATTTTCACTCCGTGTTTCTGATTTCTCTTTTTGTCTCTGTCACTTCTTGAAGATCCTTTTACTTCTCTTGGCCTTACCACTCTCGGCTCGCCCTTCTCTCTTGGACTGACGAGGTTCGACCCTTATCTCGTTCGTATATATATATATATATATATATATATATATATATATGAACTTGATCGCGGGTCCTTCCAATAAACATGGATGGGCTGTTTATAACTAGAACGACCATTGAAAATCCCTAGTTCTAGGGGAGTTCCAGCTGCCAACTTATCTGACCCTGTTTCTCCGTGTTTTTCCCTTCATGGCTACTTCCTGTGATCTTATGCTGTACACTAACCCTCGCCGCTCCTCCCTCCTCCCTTGCTTGTCCCTTAACAGCCGACTGTATTATTGTCGCCATTCATGAGAATCGATAAAGTCCCTTTATCACTGTTTGAAAGGCGGAAAAGCGTCTTAACCCCTGTATCTCAACGTTTCACAAGTATTGTACTACTTACTTATCTACTTACTCGGCCGAGACGTGCTAATGAGTTTTTCACGAACTCCCAGCATCCCTCTGCATCTTTCGGAGCTACAACTTACGACAAACTTCCGTTTTTGATCCTTCAGTCGTTAAAATATTTTCTGGGTCGGTCTTGTATGTACCGACGGTACGTTTCCACGTTGCTCAAGAGCGTCGCGACGCTCTACCGTATACAAGACCAACTCGCTCGTCCACCATTACTATATAAAATCGTCTTACTATATCAAATATCATGAATGTCCTTCCACTCTTTCGCTCTCTCTCTCTCTATCTCTCTCTCACGAGTATCTCCATTAACGACCGTATTGCGTTTTACTGGCTTTCAAGAAGCGCCACTTCCAAATCAGATAAATCCCCAGAAGCTTTTCTTCGCTATACTCTTTGCCTTCTTCGTGGGAGAAGCACCATCCGTTTAAATGCTTTTAAGTGTATAAGCATCGCGACGAACGTCTATAGCCAGCCTCGTGGCTAGATCGATTATACAATAAAACCAGGTGCAAGTCGAACGTCTTGCTTATCCGACGGCTCTTCCCAGCTATGCAGTTTAACGTCTGCGAGACAACCCGGATCACCCTATAGACACGTACTATACGTGTACACATAGCTCAGGTATTATAGTCGTATACCCTTAACGGGAGCGGCTTCAACCATTGGCAAAAGTTTTTCTTCGTCCCGAAGAAGGTACTACTACTGCTTTGTGTGCGATGATGCTCAAGGTGACCCTGGTGAACCCAGCTAACGCATTAATGATATGCGATCGGTCGATAGAAAAAAATGGTCCCTGATGTAATTTATCAAGCTGACTTCAGACAGTACTGGATAGGACCCGAACGTAGCAAGAAGATCACTTCTAAATGCTTCTATACCTATGGAGAGCAGCTCGTATTTTTTGCAAGGCTAATCCTCTTCCTCGAAAGCTGTTCGAGAGTATCATTCTATCACGGGTCAAGGGTCGGTCCAACCTTTGGACATGTCGCGTCCGATATTCCGATAAAATTCACCACGATGTATATATATTTGACATGGGCTTTTCTTTGCAGTGTATATACATATATATATATATATATATGTCGTATGAAGTAATAACGTGTTACGCGATATGGTAGCATTACGTCTATAGGTTCAACCATATCAATCTGTGTCCTACTGAGAGTTTTATATATTTTATGTTTATTTTTCTTTCCATATATAGACCATGCATGATAGTTACGTCACAGTTCGACTAATACCATATCGCATAGCTCGTTGTTAATGATACCAATAATGCGTCAGTTAGTACTAAGTTCTGTGTTGACGGACCTGATAAATTGGCGGATTAGACGCGTAAGTTCGTTTCGGCCAGGTTGTGTACTGCCCTAAGGTATACCAGGATAGAGAGTAGTTAACCAAAGCTTCCGTATCCAGGGCACGGTGTATTCAGTACGGTAACGACCCTCCTATCGGGATCCTCGACAGCCACTTTAGGTACTGCCTTACGAGGATCTCACGCCTGTGAAAACGAACACTCTTGTAATCCCTCTCGCTTACTCCTTCATTTTGCTGTAACAGTCTCTCTCTCTCTCTCCCTCTCTCTCTCGCTCTAGCCTACCAGCGCACCGTGCACCCCTTGGGATATATACCTTCCTATTTAGCCTGGCACAATGCATTAAACGACGCATACGAATCCTAGACACAGCCGGGCGCTTTGCCAAACTGTCCTCTGGTACCAGAACCGATTTATATGTTATATACGTTACACGTATGTAACATCAAATCGATTGCTATAAGCGATTATTCCTATGCGACGTAACGTTTTTATTTTCGTTTTCTTTGGCTTTTTATTATTGCTGGAACGAGACTGAAACATCGACAGCGCAAGTTCCATGATATTAAAGAGTACTTGCTACGGGGTCTCTCCTAGGGGAGGTTTTTGAAGTGTCTACTTGTGGGACTTCGACGGGAAGACTGGCGTCGCTGGTACGACTGTCGATTACGAGTATTCTGGGTACACTGGGGATTCTTGTGGTTTATCATACATTTTTCAATGGTACTTTTTTTTTTCACTCGTAAACGAACGGAATTACTCGTATCCGTTTGACCTCGAGTATTTATCTGTTGCGGAAGAGGTACGTGTACTTTTGAAGCGACCCGTAATACACAGTTTATAGGGACTGGAGGACGCTGTATCCGTATACTGAAATAACGAGAGCCGTATTAATAATCATAGAGGTCAATATGTCTGATCTTATTTACAAGGCTGCCGTGCACTATACGCAGGTCTGTTGAGATGTTGCATCAGTCGAGCTGGTTCCCTTTCATGGATGCTGAGTCCTTAGAGCGTATTTCACTTATTTTCTTATTCCGCATCTCCCCCCCCCCTTTTTATCTTCCTCCAACCACCTCGTTTCGATCTTTGCGTTATTGTGATTTGCAGTGCAAGACCTGCACTGGTTGCATCAGTCGTCCGGATCTTGCGATTTCGCCATAGGTTCCTGGATACCATATAATTATGGTGAAAGCCAGCCTATACTGACTTGCTTCGATTGGCTTGGTTGCCACGACCACGTATACGGAGCGGCTAACCCGAGTGATTAACCATTGGCGGCTATATCGATGGATCTTTTCACCAGGCATTTTATTGACGATCTGCCAAAAACTTTCAGGAAACCCGAGCGTCACATTTAATACACGGGATATACGAAATTACGTGGGTCTTATGTTTTGATCGGCTACTGGTTTCTGCCTGGTTGCCAAATCTAGGAGATTTGAAATCAGGCACTGGCGCTCATGCTATTTCCGTGTTAATTTCTTTTCTCGAAAAATTCAATGCTGGTTTTTCATTCGATCAATGCACTACGAAACGTTTCAGGACAATATTTTCTTTCACTATGAAACACAGAGGTAATCTGTTCCTATCGTAGCCATAATATTTATTTGGCTCCGTGCTCGAAATATTTACCAATTAATTTTTTTTTTCGAGCAGTGCTTTTCAGCTTGAGCGAGAGGGTTGTGGGGGGGGGGGGGAGTGTTGGAGCGTTATTTTTCTCTGCATATCCATTTGCCAGTTGTCCATTCCCATGGTCGCTTGAAAAAAAAAAAAACAAGTGCCAAGGTGTGTGCCCGCGAGCGGATCGAACTTTACGGCGAAAAAAGAAGCTTGCTGAATCGTCCGCGATGAGGAATTTTCATATCGCGACGCTTTTTATCCTCGCGCGAGAGTGGGATCCTTTGGGTTAGGGGGAGGGGGAGGGTGGGGCTGACTAACAATTGGGGTAACTCTATATGTGTAAATGTGTAGATTTATGTACCTGCGTTCTTATGTATATGAGAATATGTGCCTTAGGTAAATGTTTTTATAATATATCTGTACACAGAGGTAGCTTAATTAATATACATATGTAGGTACTATAGTGAAATTTCCGCTTCCATTTTTTGCCAGAGGACTTTTTGCTCTTATGCTAGAAGGAAAATTATTCTTTGCTCATGCGAAACTCTCTCATTTGATTACATAGACAGACAGTCGTTTAACTTGATACGGCGAATTCGATGCGAGTTTATTTACGATTCATTTTTTTTTTTCCGTAAAATTGCATAAACACAAATAGTGTCGTATGAACGGAAAACGTGGGAGGCGACAGGATGGATTTTAAGGGAAAATGATAAGTGGAAAGATTCGCAACACTTCCGGCTTGACGGATGGCAATTTCGTGGAGATTATACGAGGTACGCTTGGTGAATTTGCGGAGACACGAGATGGGATCTTTGCGTTTATATTATCATCGTTATTTGTTTTTCGCGCGTGGAAAAACTGGCTAACACAAAATGGGTTGGTTTTAAAATTTGTAGATCGTGTCTGCGCGTGTATGTGTGTATACACGTCTCGTTTACGGCAGTCAAATCCAATTCCGCATTGGCTTCCGCGCTACGTCTCTCATAAGAAATACGAACCACGTGAAGCACCAAGTCGAGCAAATATAACGAAGGCAGATACGATTAGCGGGAAACACGTAAAAGGCAAATAAGAATAATATCCGGTAGGCATATGTAGAAATTTTCTATTTTACTACGTCTCGTAATCGCACGAGACTCGTATCCGTTTTTTCAATTCATTTGACGCACGTTATATACGAATGCAGAATATTTCAAAGAATAAACGAAAAAATGATCATTTAAAAAAAAGGCCAGCAGCTTTCAAGCATTCCGTGGCTTTTGATATATTCGTACGATCTTTCGATGGGAACATAGAAAAATGTCATTTTTTATTGAATGCGTTATTTAATTTATTTCGTAAGAAAGTCCCAAAAAATGAAGGGTTATACAATTTCCGCGAATCGCATGTGTTGTTTATGATCTCGCACGTGAACATGCGTTATTTCCGTGCGACGTCCGTGGCAATTGGTCCAGACATAGTAATCGTATGAGAGTGCACCGAGGCCTTCTCTTCGCACGGTATCTCCAAATATGTGAATATCTTCCACATATGTATATACACTGCTATGTTACTTCACACGTGCTCTGAGTCAAGTATGCATCTACAATCCCAATTCGCACACGCAACTGAACTCTCACGCATCGGAGGATACGATCGATCGTGCGTAAGGTCATATAGGAGGTTTAGCATTGCCGCAACCGTATGCATCGCTTACGTTATCCATCGTCGTTCATACTATGTAATATACAGACGCGTTATTCTCATACGCGTGCATCCTTGCTGCACTCCCTACGCATCCGAACGAAGGCACATTTAATGCGTGCGTCGTAGTCTTATAAAAGAGACACACTTATAATAGCGACTCCCTTTACGGCCAAAGCGGCTGGACAAGATTATTATGGCAAGTCAGCAGTATCTGGTCTTAAGAATGCCGCTCGCCACCATTGCGTCTGATTGGACCGACTGCCCCCGATCGCGTGTTCCCTCCTTTTCCTGATCACGACTTTCTGGAGCCGGCAATTCTCTTGCACCCTTATTATCTACTGCGCGTTTCATAACTTGGCGACGGTAGCGCATAAAATCGATGCCAGACGTCTCCCACGCATTTTGCGATCAAACTAGAGGATCTGGATTGAATCGAGGATCGAATTCAATTCCTCGCTGCTCTTGTATTTGCTGGCTATTTCATTTTTTTTCGCAACCCTCTTACACAACATTAGTAATCGGGGATTTTGGTATATAACAGGATTTTTAGAAAGTTATTATTTTTCGTTCTCGGTATCGCTTTAAAAACGATATTATTTTATACGTACATACGTATATCGCGTATCCGTGATAAGAGAATTTTATCATATACTGTATTTCATAGACTGACAGTACTTTGGCCTATGTAGCAGTGAACGTTCTTTGATTCGATTCTACATATGTGTAACTGTCAAAGGATTTACCGTCACCGAGAATCGTCCTGTAAATTTACTTTATTGACATGACAGTCGCGCCGGGGCAGGTAAATATCGACGTGACGCCGTTGAAAATAGCCCGAGCATCTATTCAGTACGTTGATAGAACAGTGTGCTTATCGAGAGAATTTTTCAAGGCTCTGACCCACCGCATAACGATGTTAATATCGTGACAATAGATTCATTAGAAGATAAATATTTGGAAAAATGGACTCTTCGCTGGATACAAAAATACTTCGAAGAATTTTCCATTAGTCCGATTACGTTTTCCAGTTTAAAAATTTCTGCGTTACGTATAGCCTCCAGGGAGACCAAGTAAATCTAGGTATTTCGAGTAGCAGTACTTGCAGCGTATGTGACATGTGTGTATCCGGCTCTTGGTAATACTATGCGGTTTATAGATGCAAACTCAAACACACAGTACTGGAAGTATTAGACTAGGTAAGCTTTGGTGCAAGGATTATGGTAGCAGCTAAGGACTGACTTGTTCCTACAGTCGTAACTGCAGCTTTTACCCATAGGGGACATAGTACGTTCGTAATAATTTTCCACATGCACGCCGTGACCCTGCATGCCGCAGTCAAGAGTCCCGTGAGGTCGTATCCTCGAATATCCTTCTGTTTCGATACTACAAGACGTCCGTGGGTCGGCAATTTTATATGTAACTACGATGCAAACGGATCGAATAGCAACGCGACGCTGTTGCTGCAGAATTTGGACACGAGCCTTGGGGAACCAAGCGGCAAAAGGAATCTTAACTGCAACGTATATCTATAGCCGGGAAACCAGTTTGCTCGACAGTTTTGCCCTCGTCCAATCTGAGCGCAGCGACCGAAACACGTGGTTTCCTTGCTGCCGCAAGACTTCTGATAATAATGAAGCGTTTGAACCGTGGGGATGCTTGGGTATATATACGGGACCTGCATGCGCGGAAGCGGCTTACAGCATCCGCGACTTCCAGCGCGATCACGTTCATCTTTATAGAATTCGAAATTGTTAGACTAGCCTTGTTACTGAGACTGGGTGCCAAAGCGAACAAGTAGACTGTTGTGCATAGGGCTTGATTATTATTCGCGTGATTAATAACCATCGTGGGAGGGTTCCGACTTTTGAATTTGGCGCCGATCGATCGACGCTGGAATTAACTGGAAACAGTTGACGAGGCTTGAAAGTTTCGCGAGGGGCCGGGACCGAGCCCAGGTCCCGGGAGCCTGGGAAAAAGTGCATCCGCACTTGGGTAGTTTGTGAAGACTGTAACGATAAAATATTTTTTTTCTTACATTTTGCTTTCGTCGTTTATATACATATATGTATCGTTGAGAAAACATTGCCGTACGGAAAGTATAGTGACGGGAACGGAAATCGAGGATTTATCGAATTGATTGGTGCATCCCGGAGACATTTAATTATTAGCATATCTTCGAGAGACTGAATTATGTCGCGATTAATTAATTTGTGCATAAACTTCGGACTGTTGTGTGCGGCCGTCAATGTATCTGGCCTTCCGACGCAGACACCTGAAAAATACGACGGATTTTCAGACACCAGAAAGTGCACGGATTCGGAGTTCACGTGCGGCAACGGAAAGTGCATCCCGATGCATTGGCACTGCGACAACGAGAACGACTGTCCGGACGGATCTGACGAAAATCCAGAAGTGTGCAGTGAGTAAATTTTCCATCATATTCTTTCATTTTGTTTTTCGCTTAAATACATTTATTATTATTCAATTTTGCTCACTCTTATTCTGTCTAACGCGTACACGGTAACGAGTGCATCCTTTACGATGCAGCCGATAGTCGGAAGTTGAATTTCTACCTGTGATTTATGGAAACGTATCTAAGCCGTATTACGGTATCATACACTGTGGCTCGATATTCAATGGCAATTAATTGCACTTCGGTATTAGTACTCCAAATTGGAATCCTATTGAAGTGGTAACAGGTACCTTGAATACTATTCCTATATACGAGTTTAGCCGATACGTACTACATTTTCACTGAAGAGTATTCGCGAAATGTGTCGCGGATACTAGGAACGTCGTAATGCCAATTAAGGAAATATCGACCTCTTTTGTCCTCTTTTCTTTTTCTTTTTTTGTTCGAGAATTGTATCAAGCTAGAAAAGCAGATTACACGTTCCTTTCATCTCGGGCATCATACTGTGTTTTTTTCTTCTATCGGTCTAGTAGACGTAGAAATTCATACGAACAGCTGAAAAAGGAGACACTCTCTCATCCAGATACATCGCCATATATCACTCGTCGTGTCTATCGAGTTGAAGTTGGACTTCGTATAATTCCGATGTAAAATTTTCAATATTTGCATCGAACGCGAGTGCAGCCACTGGGGTCTAATGGCAAAAGTCACAGCCGAATGAAACTCGTTAATTTGCATATTAACGAGGGAGTCCGGCTATGGACTGGTTATATGTCAATAGTCTCTCCCGTTAGGGACAAACTTTCCATTGCTGATAATCGAACCTATTGGTCGAGGACATCTAAATTGCTCCGAATTAATTTCTACTTAATATTTATTAATCCTTATATGGACTTAGCGTACGGATGACTTTATTTACAGATCCAGCAGCAGCTTCGTGACAATACATATAATGTCGTTCCAGTGACACGATGGCAGAAATGATTATTTGATAAATAGACTGATCGACCTGTACTTTTTTTTAAGCCCTGTTACATTTTTACAGCTTCCCATCGCGAAGGCCAATACGTTTTGGTCGTTTTCAAATTGTCCAAAGGATCATATCGATACGAGGACGTTACTTGGGAAATCGTATCGCTGCGTTTTTCCGAGTTTCTATGTTACCACTGTGCGACTGGGAGGACGCTCGGAGAAATCGATAGATTTCACACGAGACCATTTCGCATCGGTGGGACGATAAATCTCTCCGCGAGAGAAGCGAGTCAAGTCCTTTGCCTCGTTACGATTGGATTTTTCGGTTTGGCCGAGAATTCTCTTGGCATCGCCAACTCATATTTTCGTGACATAGAAACTGTGCTTAACGGACCTATTTCTCGTGGCAATGAAGAGATTTTCTATTTTTCACGTTTATACATAGAGTTACCGTTGGACTTTACGGTTGTAAATAGAATGTAAAAAACATGCGTACACGGCCTTACCAGGTTAAACTCTATTTACTTACCTACGGACGGGCTTATATTTTCATTGTATTTTAGTTGCTCGTAAATTCACGTAATTCCTTGTCGTGGTTTGTCTTTTAGGTAAAATCGCGGTTTCAGCTTCGACGAACAACGTATTAATTCTCTTTGGCAATGGCATACTCTCTCATTCATGGACGCCAACGGGCTCCTTCATTTCCTGTGCTCCTCTCGTTCCGCTATTTATCTCATCCTGTGAATATATCTATCGTTGGCTCAACGTCCTCCAGGACATCCCGGGTAACAACGGATCCGACCGATTTTAATTAGCTCAGAACTCGCCTATCGTACCATCCAGCCAGACGCGTAGAGCTACCGCCGTCGCAGTCCGTGATTGCACTTTTTTCTCGCCCCTTTGTCTTGGCACGGCCAAAAAGCCATGTCAGAGACTTCTTCCGCTGGGAAAAAGTCGTCGCGACGCCCACGGCTGTAACGCGATATCTCGTTGTAGCGCCACAACGTAAATTTTCTCATAGATCATCGACGCGTCTTTATCGCGTGGTTTTCTTTTATTTTTGCTTTGCTTTTTTTACGCTCGCCGGCGCCTATTATCGTCAACTACGCATCGCCTTCACCAATGACCCGCTCCAATTTCGCAATAGCGTCTTTATCGCTATTCCGGTATTTAAAAATTATACATGCTAGTGCCGGGGTACGTTCTGGTTCCGCGTACGCATATCAGTGCATGGGTTAAGCGCGTACACAAATTGTTTTCATTTGATTGCGTGACGATGCTGCCACGACGATTAAAAGGCTCCGATCGGTCATACGATCGATTGGTTTCGATTTGGACGAAAAATTGGGCGAAATTGCCTAGCGACGTTTTGCAACTTTTTTTTTTCGCTGTCCCTTTTCACTAGTCCATTTTCGTTTTTGCGAATTTCCAATCGCTCCGGTTTTTCATGGGTACTTTCATTATGCCACATGCGCGCGAAACTACCAACAGTCAATCGACAGCCTCGGTCTACCGTGAATCCCCGTAATCTATCTCGCTTCGTGTAAACCGCCCGAATGCAAATACATACAACTATATACACTAGCTGTTTTACATATCTCAACGTGTTTTCATTCAGCCGGTCCCTGGCCGTCGTGTCTTTGCCGGCTGTGCAAATGAAAATTTTACCGCTATATATCTCGGGTCTCGATATTAAACGTCGTGGTTGGACGTCGCGAGGCTAAAAGTCGATGAAAAAAAAAGTTTTCATCCACACGACACAACGAAAATTATGTCAATTCCCTGTTGTACTCTAGTACGAACAACATACATTTTTGAGTAACTTCGAAATGGGACGCTAATAGACCACGTTTACGGAAGTATGTCGGCTATTTGGCAGCCACGTTACATTTTCGTGATACATATGTGTGTGTATGTGTATATATATACGCCGTTCCATTTTTTGGTCACCCCGATAAAACACGTCGTTTCATTTTCACGTGTGTCCGACGCTTATATCATATTGATCTAAGGCAACGTATATCGGGCGACGACGATTAATCTAGATTGCCGTCCATCGATCACTGCAATCTGCATCGACATGCATCGCTGAAGGTAACAGGACAGGCGTTATTATGCACTTTGTTCTATGATAGATACGAAGGAAAAGAAGAGTTATTGAGGAAAAATAAAAAATATACAATAATATGCATTCTCGATCGAACGAGTTTTACACGGACTATCGGTCCTTTCATAAGATAATCGTATAACTCTTATCGGCCGTATCGTATGCACCGGCTCTTTAATATGCGTGACCCCTGCACCTGACATCCGAAACACGCAAATAGCGGCGACTTTCCGATGCTAATGGGGAAATACGGTTGATACTGAAAATTGTCCTTGAATATATATATTTTTTACTATTTCCCATATGTTGAAAAAATAAAATGAATATTAAAAAAAATAATTAATTTTAATCGTTACGAACCTTTCTTATTTTTATTCGACGGACCGAGCAGACGTCGTCGTATCGATATGAAAATTCCCAATTCTCCACAACTCAATCAAACACCTTTCGTCGATCTTGTGTCAATTGCGTGATTCATCTGTCAATTAATGATCAAAAGGTTCACGGCCGTGCACAGCAACCGAGTTCCAGTGCAGTCCAGGCGCGTGTATACCCAGCTCCTGGAAATGCGACGGACAGCCCGACTGTCCCGACAGTTTAGACGAGACAAACTGTCAAAGTAAGTTTTCCAGGTTTCCTCTTTCATTCTGGCGAGACGGGAACACGAGGAGTGCAGCGGAGGAAAGACCAGCGGAAACGGTGTGAGCAGCGCGAACAGACGACAGCCCCCGAGGAAAACGGTATCGAGGATTGCACCGTTATTGCTTTTGAGCCCGGCGGGTGTTTTCACGATTTTTCCAGAACGTCCCGACGCCTCGCGTCTTATACCTAACAAGAAACATGGTGCAATCCGCGAAACGCTGTCCTTAAAAGCATCCCTTCCGAACGAAATTCCTATAACAATGTATGCACCTTGCATAATATAGTTGTGTGTATATACACAACATATATACACAAAACTATACCTGCATGTCTCGAAAATCATCTACCGTTATCTATATTTTTTTTTGTTCACATAACTCTCATCATTTCTGCGCTCATAATTAATGACTGTATCAACGTAATTACACATGTATATATTCATCTAATGTGGTAGGCGTCGCAACGCATACTCGCAGTGCCGTTCGGCCGTTCTAACCCTGGTTTACAATGTTTCGCCAAATTGTCGCTTTTTAGGTATCAAGAATTGCACTGCGGATCAGTTCACGTGTCACTCGGGAAACGGAGAATGCGTGTCGCTGAGCTGGATGTGCGACGGGAACCCGGACTGTTCGAACGGTTCCGATGAGGCTGACTGCAGTAAGCTTCTGCACGAGTTGCATCACGTGCATACCATGCCTGCCGCATGCATGCATGCATAATAAACGGTTTTCAGGGTTGTTTACTTTATTATTGCGTATATTCTTCTTTTTTGTTTTCCTTTGACTTTTACAGATCTATAGGTATAATGTGTCCCATTAGTCTACTAGCAACTTATACCCTGTATAGGTCTGTAAGGGTTAACCTGTTATTTGCACGAATCAATGGCCTCAAGCTGATGACGCCATGTTTTGTTTTCTGTGGACCCTTCAATGTTGCAGTTCTGCGATGGCTTTGATTTGAAAATGCTTGGCAATGTGAATTCCTATTGATTCGCTGCTTATCTGTCTCCTATGCTGTGTATTATTAATGCATTTCGTTCCTAGATGACTGGGAAGATGCATTTGCTTCTTTTTAATGCACTTTGTTACGCTGCTGTCCGTGCATCTTGTATTTGTCTGCTGTTACTGCGCATGCGTGCTATAAAGATTCTTGACCTCTTCTTCACTTCACTCATCTTCGCTTGCTACATCCATGGTTACTTCTCCCGACATTCGTTCGTGCTCCTGTTGTCTATTCTTGCACTGTACTCCGCACCGTCGTTGCTGCTATTTTCTCCTCTCGCAAAGGATCGCTAATAAGCGGCTGAGAATCTCTACTGCGTTGCGTCAGGATACACAGATAACTGGTAGTTCAATTACATTGAAATCAAATTTTTCTCCTTCTTTCATTTATTTGCATACTTTCGTTATCAGTTAAGAACGAAATAAATTATCATACGTTCGATTAAAATTGTACTACTTTTATTTTATTTTTTTCTTAATTTGCTCCTCTCAGCCGTTTATCGTATTTCGCAGCAAAACACAGAGTAACAGTTACGTATCGGCAAAATGCTGCAATGACCTTGTCAGGGAATTCCTTGATTGATGAATTTCAATTAAATCATTGATTCACGTAACTATTGCATCGTTGAATAGAATTTGTTTACAGCTCCGATACCTAATAATTATTCATTGTTTATTCGTGATGTTGAAGAATTATTTATAGTCGACTTTTTTATGTAATATTATTATCTGTTTTCATTGTCCTTAAACGTATCTGCACGTCTGTACCTTTTTATTTTCCAGCATTTTGTTCCATCGTCAATAAAATATATATCTTTTTTCTTGTATCTCTCCAATTAAATGGGAATTCAGTGTCACCACTGTCTCTTCGTATAACTATCTTATTCGTGATCCGTGATATTTATTTTGCGTTCTGTTATGTTTTGCGAAAACGATATATTCGCGTGTCCAGGACAAATGTTTACGCGATAACGCGTATGGTCGATAGCAAAGGCCATCTTGTAATTACATATTTTAATGTATTCCCAAAGACTCCCTGGAACTAAATTTAAAAAAAGACAAACAACGTGTGATCAAATACGTCGTGTTGCGTATTATCATTTTCGTTCGTCATAAGAAAAAAAATAAAAACAGCACTCTACGTTTCGGACCGTACAATTCTGCCCCCCCAGCAATCCAATCTTCCAGAACACGATGGAGAACATGTCCATAGTTAATGCATTTCTTGCGTCATCCTTCATACCCTACGTCTCTACGGCAACCTCATATTCTCCGCCATGTTGGCCTGCGTATGTTCTCCATGGTTATTTTCTATAACGTAATATCTCACGAAAGTCAAATACGTACAGATCCACGAGATCATAAAATGTCCATTTGAGTCCAAATCGTGTTCGAGTAACATAGGATGTATTCGAAAATTCACTGCTAGTGCTGCGAGTATCGTCGTGGCCTTGTTTACTTACACAATCATACCCGTGAGTTTTAGAATACGCGGCTAAGTCAGATTGTATCCAGTCAAGTAGATTTTATGTTTGCTCATGTGTACGAATGTCCACAGTAAATGCAATTACAACGTGTGTAAATAGTCAGAAATCGTTAGGTACACTATATTATATCTCCAGATACACCTACTGTTCTTACTGTGTTTTAACTGTACTCGTAGAATTATTTTCATATTTACGATTTTGTTTGTACAGTACTTTCCGGCAATAGCGATATTTTATATAATGACGTACGCGTCCCACGATGCAAACAGCCTCCATACCATGGTAATTGCACTTGACTGTATCTGGACAAGTCTCAAAAAGGTTTTGTACATACCTTTCAATACCGTAAGGAAGAAAATCGTATTACGTATATTTTTTGTACTCTTATAGTTATCGTACTCCTTGCAGTTTCTCTTCGTCTGTTTTTCTACGCCATTGTGACTTAAAGCCGTGGTGCCCTTTGACTTTGACTTGGCTTCCTGATATATTTCAAAGAATATACTATCGCGAGGCTCTCTAAGACTATTTTCTTTCTTTTCTCTAACGACGTCCTTTACCCTAGATGCCTGAATGTCGAGACGCTTCTCGATTCCGTCATTCCTGCACTCCTGTCAAACAATCCCCTTTGCATCCGATAGACACTGTGATGTTGTTGCTGTTGTGACTTTAGGAGAAAAAAACTCGATGTGGCTGTTTCGTCTCAGTTCTACCTTCCTTTCTTTATGACATTATTCCCAAAGGGATATGTGCCAGTTTCAATTTCGGTTTTACTTCAGACGCTACATTCTGTCCTCAGGCGACAATGACAATTACGATTTTCAGTACTCACAGACAAAGCGAGGTACGTGTTTCTGATTTACGATGGCGCCACGATCGTTATGCATACGTTTTTATATCAATTGTTTGAAAATACAAATTTCTTTAAATGTCCCGTGAAAGAGATGCCGCAGGTGCGCGGATACTGTAGCAATGCACTCAAAGAGCAGGTAGTGTCTCAGGACCCGGTAAACTCGCGAGAAGATTGAAAATATGTCCGAAAGCCCGAATGGCATTTACGTGGTAAATATTTATCCTGGACACGCCCCCTATGCCGCTCAGTTGTTTTACGTAGTTATCGACTTTCTATAATTCTCAACTGGATTCCCTGGTATGGATAAATAATACAGAGTAAAAGTCGCAAGACGTGCAAATAGAATTTGTCAGTATGATTTATTAGTATTTTTCACTGGTAAGTATGCCATTTCCTTCACAAAGGTCGACAGGCTGAATTGTTTAATAATATATAAATTCGGGCCGTGCTCGTGTCAAATGAAAGTGTTACTCCCCTCTTTTCGTTCCCGTCTATAGGTATGTACTACATTATGTATACATACTGTATTCACTCCACTTCGTTCCCTTTGATTTGCCATTCCCTTCGAGGGCTGGCCGTTATTTATTTTCCCACCGAAATACATGCCTTTTGAATTTTTTAAATGTAACTGCGATCGCGCGCCACTTCGACCGTCGCCAATGTACTATCCGTTTCACATGACAGTGACCCGCGCCTACCTAAGCTACGACACATTCCTGTGTCTGAAAGGTCTGACAGTTTACGTTTCCGGAATCATTCGGCAATAGTACTTGCCTAATAATCATCTAACGATTTTTATTTTACATTTGTGAATACTCATCATGGTACGTATATAGCTATGTATTTAGGACGTAAAGCGGAACACTCGTAGGATCTTTCTCGTTGCGCCGGATATATTAAATTTCCCTGTGAACGATCCTTTACCTCGTACACTTTGGGTTATGTATCTAACCCATACGTGAATGCTCACATTGATGCCATTTCCCAGCGGGATGACGGAATTCGTCGACAAACCGTCGACGGGCGCTGAAACTGCAGCGAGTCAGCATTAGCGAGACGCAATGGCTTTGGCGTAAAGTAATTACTCGATCCTCTACCAACTGTTCCTTTAATCATACTGATTTAATTTGAATTACGTAGGTTCTATTTCGTTTTGTCAAATGCACCTTTGGTGTGCGTGCTCGATAATTAACATGAGATAGATAATTTTCTCACGGTTCACTCAACTGTACCGACGCGAAGGTTATGCTTCATTAATATCGATACGTATTGCATATGTGTTAGCATGGAAATATTTTATTACAAAATTTTTGCGATTTTCATTGTTATTATCATTGACTACAGAGAAGATTAATTATGAAAGATTTTCGGAATAGTATTAGCGTTCTATTGAAGTGAAAATATTTGGGGCTTGTTATACAGCAATTAATTAATCCTCTAATCGCCTGAGACTTTTCACTGAAAATGTCAATTAATTTCACGTAATTCCCCAGACATCTCGGTATAAAATTAGTCTGAGTAATTTCTTCGTGTACTCTGTTCTAATTAGCGCGATAAATCCGTTTCGTCTAATGACACGGGATTTGATTTCTATATGGCCCTTAACGTGTCTGACGTTCGCGTCGCTCTGGCAGCGCCGGTGCCTTTACAATTTTGCAATGTTCAACCAAGTTTTCAGTCGTCAACGAAATTTAGCAAAGGGTCGTGGCCCATGAGACTTCAGACAGTCGTTAAATCTTCTTTCGCGCGGATGCCAAAAAAAAGTAAAGTGACTCGAACGGATTTAGATTTAGTACTCCCACGAGTGTTGTGGCTGAAGTTACACTTTTATTAATGACGCTCGCTTCTCCATGAAAATCGACGTTGATTGCTTATAAACCGTATTGCAGCCTGTCGAGAGATCCCGAATGAAATGGTGTACTGATAAGAGAAAACAAGATAGTAAAATAAAGTGTGAAAGATGAAATTTTTTTTTAATCGGGATTGTATCTAACAAATGATTTTTACATCGAACGTAGACGAAACTTGTCGCCAAGACGAGTTCACCTGTGGCAACAAGAACTGCATTCAAAAGCGATGGGTTTGCGACGGCGACGATGATTGCGGCGACGGAACTGACGAAAAGAACTGCAGTACCGTCACATGTCGACCTGGTCTGGACTTTGCCTGTTCTCAAAGCTCCTGCATCTCGGCTCGATGGCGGTGCGACGGCGACTTCGATTGTCCAGATCGCTCCGACGAGATCGGTTGCAAGAGCTATCCATCCGGTGAAACTCCGAGTCATTGCGGTGACCGAGAGTTCGTCTGCGGTGACCGTATAACATGTATACACCATAGCTGGGTATGCGACGGCGACAAGGACTGTTCCGATGGCTCCGACGAGTCGCCGGAACGCTGTCACAATGTTACTTGCAGAGCGGACCAGTTTCAATGTGGCGACTCGAGCTGCATATTAGGTAACGAAAAGTCCGATGCTCGTAGGACCTTACGATTGTGGAAATGAGAATGGCCTCTTCCTAATAACCCTTTAAAATTTTATAGGTCATCTCTATTGCAATGGGAAAAATGATTGTCGAGACGGCAGCGATGAGCAAAATTGCACGACAAAAAGTGTGACCTGTGACCCCACGACACAGTTCGAGTGTAGCGTTGGCTCCTGCATACCGCTCAGCAGCGTGTGCAACAAGGAACCTGATTGTCTTGGCTGGGAGGATGAAAATGCAGAACTTTGCGGGGTCAACGAGTGTCTGCACAACAATGGCGGATGCTCGCAAATCTGCGTTGATTTACCCATAGGATTCAGATGCGACTGCAGACCGGGATTTAGGTTGATTGATAATCGCACCTGCGACGGTAAGTGATGCACCTGCGATATGAAAATGAAATGTGGATGCGATAGCTATTGTCTCTATTACAATGGTATCTATACTATTCGTCATAATGGTTCGTTCTCTTGTACAGACATTGACGAGTGCATGGAACCCGGCAGTTGCTCGCAGTATTGTTTCAACGAAAAGGGTGGCTTTAAGTGCAGTTGCGCCAATGGTTATCAAAGAGATCAACGCAATGTTACACGATGCAAGGCTGCCGAAGGTCATGCCAGTTTACTGTTTGCGCGTCGTCGTGACATAAGGAAAGTCGCCCTGGATCGTCAGGAAATGACGGCCATTGTGAACAATACCAAAACCGCGACAGCACTGGACTTTGTCTTTCGTACTGGTATGATCTTCTGGAGTGACGTCAGCGAGAAGAAGATCTACAAGTGAGTTCTTGCTCAGGGATATAGTTTCAGGATAAATTCATATCTTCGTGTTATTTTTTTTTATTGATATCCTATTGTTCGTCAGAGCTCCTATAGACGAAGGCAACGAGCGTACCGTTGTTATTGATAAGGATCTTACGACTGCCGATGGTCTTGCCGTCGATTGGATATACAATCATATTTACTGGACCGATACAGAGAAGAATACTATTGAGCTTGCGAATTTCGAGGGCAATATGCGGAAGACTCTTATAAGAGATCGTATTCAGGAACCCAGGGCTATTGCTTTGAATCCTCTTGAGGGATGGATGTTCTGGACCGATTGGGGAAATGATGCTCGTATTGAAAGAGCCGGCATGGATGGTACACATCGTTCGGTATGTATCCGTTAAGGACTTTATATATCATATTTGTATCTTAAGGTGGTTAACGGTATCGTGGCCTTATGCAATATCAAACAGTAGACATATGATATATGTACGTTTGCATTGACATTTTGTTATGGATCAAGCTTCATATTTATTTCTTTGGTTTTCAGGTAATCGTGGGAACCGAAGTGAAGTGGCCAAATGGTTTGACATTGGATCTGATAGGAAAGAAAGTATATTGGGTCGACGGAAAGTTAAATATCATTGCGTCTTGTAATTATGACGGTTCAGGACGACGTACTATACTTTACTCCATGGATACATTGAGGCATCCATTCAGCATCACGACTTTTGAAGATTACGTTTACTGGACCGATTGGGACAAGGAGACCATTTTCAAAGCCAATAAGTTCACTGGAAAGGAAGTCGAGGCTGTTACTTCCTTGAATTCTGTTCAGCATCCAATGGTGGTCCATGTTTATCATCCTTATAGACAACCCGATGGAAAGAATCATTGCTTGGCTGTTAATGGCCATTGCAGTCATTTGTGTTTACCGGCGCCTAAGATTAATTTAAAGTCACCGCGGCTCAGCTGCGCGTGTCCGGATGGCTTGAGGCTACGTTCGGATGGGTTAATGTGCGTCGAGAACGGTAAGTGCAGTTATGCGAATGAATTTTCTTTTCGTGTGCATCTTGTATAATTGGTATATCTTAATTTATATCTCATGTGTATTGTCCTGGTTACACTCGTAATGCTCGATACGGCCTACTTCTATTTAATTCATTTAACATACAAATTAAAAGTTATCACATATACATAAATATATAGTGGGGATATGTCACTACTGACAGTTGCTTGACGGTATTTATCTCATGTTTTAATGCGCTTTTAAAAAAGTGTCATCTTGGGCGATGATGCTTGTTAATTGCAGAAATTAAATTATTGACAAACACATTAGTATAATACGTGGCCTGTAATAAATATAATGAATTTTCGCATTCGTGGGCAATTAGTATGCAAATTACTTGCTACCACTAGGAGTCGACAAAATTAATTCCAAGTGACACGTTGGTGCATGAGATGCGAACTTGTAATTTAGCAAAATTGGTCACTGATATGCATTGAGGAATTACTTTTCTTTTTTTTTTGTTTAATACACATAGCTTTCAAGTTACAATAGCTGTTTTGTATTAATCGATAATGGTATTGTCCTCTTTCTTTATCGAATCCTGTTACGTTTCCAACAAGGTCTTATTATTTATTTTTCGTTTGCATCGATGTTGCATGATAAACGGGATATTCCAGTGACGACAACAGTTGCGCCAACGACGCAGGAAGTCACCGAGCCGTTCAAGAGGCTTCTTGATCCTCTAAACGTTTCCGAAGCGACAAGTAAGTCCAGCACCCAAGTCAATACGAGTTCTCTAAAAACAATTCCAGAAAACTCTAAAAACCGAGTAACACAAGTCAACCACGAGGAGCCTATGAAAAATAGGAGCACGTCGCAGTCAGTCATTTTCTTAATCTCCAAAGAATAACGTAATACAGAGACTATAATATTATGTCGGGTCTGGAATGTGCATGGCGCATGTTTTCTTTTTAATTTACCTACATACTTTCATATTATCCTACACATGCTATTCGGTAATCCATATAGTATTACTATGCAATATATGATATTCTTATCACCAGCGATAGCAAAGCATAACTTTACTGTTTACACGTCATTGGTTGTTCCGCATACTGAAACAATCTACTTCCGTGTACCACAGTCGGTACCGACTGAACCATTCTCTGAAAGTAAATTATTAAAGTACATTGAACACTATCTGAACAAGTAATTTCCATTTAGGTCCAGCCAACACGACGGATGAAAATGGAAAGAACGTCCTTGTCGATGAAGCTGCGGATCCAGGATTAGTCGCTGTCATTGTCATCGGCGTCGTCACCGTCGGTGTTATCTTATTGGGATTCGTGGCAGTGTTATGCTACAGGCATTATCTACACCGTAACGTGACGAGTATGAACTTCGACAATCCTGTCTACAGGAAGACCACAGAGGACCAATTCAGTTTGGAGAAGAACAGGTTTCCGTTACCCGCCGCAACCGTTGGGGAGGAGGTGGGTTTCAGTGAATGACCTTGGTTTCATTATCACTTTATTTTTTATATTCACTTACTGTACTCACTGTGTTTACGATCCACGGATCTGTCATGACTTTAAGGGATGATCGTTTCTTCGTTTCAGGCCCAGGAACCACTGACGAGTCCTGGTACCAATGATTACGTTTAAGACTGCAATTGGTCTCTGACGGGGCTCAGCAGGCTGAGAACGTTTGATAAGAGTATCGGACGAGAATCAAAATGAAGAAAAAGAAAAAAAAAAGATTACTCGTGATTAGGCTCGAATTGTTCATCACGAAACGCCTGCCCGAACGCCCAACCCGCCCGCCCGCCTGCCTGCCAACTCAGCTGTGATTATGTTTATTTTTTTGTACTGTGTTTTTCTTTGTTTATATACATACATATATTGAACATATGTGTGTATATATATATCACACAAACACCTGTGTATGTATATATATGCATATATGAGAAAAGGGAAGAACAAAAATTTATTATAAAACTTACGCGCCACTTGTAATTTCGTACTCTGTGCTACCAGTTCGCACAATGATTCACCTTTACCTCTCTCTCTCTCTCGCTCTTTCGGGCATAAAAGGAGAAACCTCTTGTGGAGACGCTGCGCTTGTATAATTATTTATTCTTTTTCTTTGAATTCTTCATCTCTGTCGTTCGTATCGAAATACATTTTTTTGTCTTCTATTTTGTTAAGTCGTTACGACGTAGGATCAGTAGACGATCAATTCGAATGTTGTTCGATATCATTGATTGCAAGACCCTCTGGGAGGAGAGGAGACGGAGATGATAATAAATATTATCATTGTTATCGTTATCATTATCATTATAATAATTATTATAATTACTTTATTTACTCACGTTTAACGTAACTGAAAGGATGCTACAAAATTTTCGATTACAAAGTAAATGCGCTCCACGGTGCCAATTGTACATAGATTCATGTTAGTAATTCCAAGATTTAATCTTATAAGATAGTCGATAAAGGTCGGATACACGCGAACGGAATGTCGGTGTTAGTTACTTTGTGCTTCGCGTGCATATACTTTGGAAATTCGTTCGCCCCAGCAGTATTCGAAGAGCAATGTTTGCCAAAGGCGTAATCGCGTGCGAGTATCAGAATATTAATATAGGAATGAGAGCCACCCTCCTCCTGTACCATGAAAAAGGGAGCGAGTAGCGGCAGAGGTCCTTTAATCAGATACAAAATTTAAGAAACACGCATTCTACGCGCAAATGATCTATAGGATAATTGTAATTTAAAAAGAGTAATTAAAACAATTAGATTTCTCCTTTTATGTTTGTCATACACGACAAAGTGAGAGGCGGGTGCGTGGCACGTCCTCGATTATCCTTGGAGGCTGCCCACTGCATTATTTCCGAATTAGTAGACGGCGAACGTCCCAAGAAGTCACTCTACTTAATGGAAAAAAAAGTGCAGCTTTAGTTGATCGTCATAAACCAATTAAACACAATAGGATACAAGAGAAGCAACTAGATGTTAAAATAAGGCCAGCTCAATGACACTAAGTGTGACTGTGCGTCGTCTGTGAGGTGTTACAATTGACACGCGTCCGATTAGGATTATTTTCGAATTACTTATTGTAAAGAGAAATTAAGGATAGCCAGGGCGAGATGAAGAAAAAAATAATGAAAAAGGAATGTCGTCGATGTACGAGTATGTGTATAGAAAAAAAAAAATGTAATGTCTTGAATTTAAGAGTTTTAATTATCATTAATATTATTCTATTGCGATTAGGCGATCGAGCTATTCTTTGTAAGACTTCTTGTGTTAGTTATCGTCAAGTTGTAGTTTGTCTAAGATAATAGATATATTTAAAGCGAATAGGCTTAGACCCATTATACAGGTAGCGAAGCATACGATTCCGCGCATGTCGTGCGTAAATTTGAGTTGCATTTTTTAAAATCGGTGTTATCTGTCTTTCACTTTTTTTTTAAATATCTTTGTTACGTCGCGTCACGCGCCATCCATCTTAAAGGGTTCCCTTTAACGAGCTCGTGTGTATTTTTCTGAATGAGATCTCCACGTGTTGCGCACATACTCTTCACTACCTGTAAATATATGAATATTTGTACGTGACAGATCTAAGAGCGCACCACTTATAATAGAAGCATGCTGGAATGCGTACAGCGGTAGTGGGTGGAGTTCGCGTGGAATGAGATAGCGTGGAGATAGGCCTGTGCAATATGACGTCTTATCACACTCTGTAGGATCTTTCAAAAAGTTAAAGCTGAGTGCTGCTCAAAGGTCTGACAAATGTGACTGAGGATCGGCGACAAAAGATTTTTGCAACATGCTACACGGGGTTAGTGAAACAGTTGCGCACTCGGGGCTTACTTACTGGCTGCCGTCTACGGATTCCAGTATACATGTAGTAGGGCATACGAGTCGCCGGGAAGTTCAAGAGGGAGGGGTTACACGTTTAACGAACTTGAAAAAAAACCGCGATGAGGCTTGGTGTTAATTTTAATTCGATTGTCGGGGTGATGTAAGTGCGCGAATGGATAGTTGCAATTTATCGTGCGAGTCATTAAGGCATTAATTACCTTATCCTAGCCAATGTACCCGCCAAAATCGTGTCAAACAATGTTTCTATAAGATATCATTTCAATACGTATATAAAGACATATATAAATAAATGAGTATATATTATAACGATTATTGTATAAATAAATATATAAAGTAAAAAAATCGTACTATTGTCACATTATTGTAGTACCTATATAAAATGTAAAATTTGTAAATAAGTGTTTTAACAGAAATATATTAAAATACGATGGATCACTTTTTTTTTATACGGATTGCGAGAATATCACGAATTGTGTTTCTTTCTTCCTATTTGCAGGACAGAGTGCGTTCGAAAATTCAATGTTAATGTACTAATAGTTAGCAGTATTTGCTTACCTCACTCGCAGCTCATAATGCTTGAAGACACGCGATTCTAAATTCATTTGAAAAAACGGAAGAACAAAGGGAAGAAGGAATTTTTAATTTTGAACTTTAATTTTAGTTTTTAAATTATTTATTTCATTCATAAAGCAACAACGTGTCACCTCCATAAGACATAATATATATACCCACAGTGTGTATCCGTGCACGTCAATCAATAATAGCAGGGAATATTCTTCTAATGCAAGACAAAAATCGCTGAAATTGATTAGATGGAGGTTTACCATATACTGCATACCATGTAACGACGGCTGTTAATCATCAGTTATAAATTTTAATTCTCCTGATAATCCGTTCCAGTTATTTCATATACTTTTAATCTCATAAATTATTCGCATATAAAAAAATTAATAAGTTTTATCAACATTTATCTTCGTAATCTTCGTCGATCTTCCTCGTACAATAAATATTCCCTCAATCGATATTCGTCCTGCCTAGTTAGCAGAATATTTGTGTTCAATTTTTATTTTCATACACTCTACAAAGCTTCGGTACTCTTCGGGCAGTTTCGGTACGATTCGGAAGTTCCATCATTCGAACGCTTATTGTCTTGTGCTTCAGCAAAGATCTCGTGATGATGCGGCGCATCGTGTAAATTAGGATCGGTCAATAAGAATCAGTATAACGAAGGCCTTGCGGCATCGCATAAAATTGCGTAATCTCATTCGTGTGCCGCAAGCCCCAAGCTCGTTAGAAAGTATAAGATAAAACTTTTTCCAGATAAGAGAAGAATATCGAAAAACGGCTATACGATTACACGATATTCAAGTCATCGCAACGTAATCTTTTTTTTTTGCTTTTCGTCTTCATTATAACAAATCCAATATAAAAGTTCCACCCGACACAAATCCCAAAGAACATTTTCCAAATCCTCGGAACTCCCTGAAGATTATCTTGGATTTTCAAGGGAACGCAAAGTCGTTTACATTTCGGTATTATCAAATCTAGGCAACACAACGCATTTGATATCATTTCAATAATTTACCTATTATCGAACTACACAATTATCATTTGATAAATGTCATTGGCGCATATCCGGTTGCGCATTTATTAAAGCAAAAAAAAATCATCGACAAATCTGCTACGTAAATTCCCCTTGAGAATCCTAATACGGAAGCACGCGTCCCACCGAACTATAAATCTATTGGTCTAAACTTTCAGACACAATGACTATATTATATGAACGGTATTGTTGAAAGTTATATTAACAGTTGATGGGACGTTCAAGGGGAGCACATGTGAAAGGACTTTTGACGATGAAGGAAACACAGAGTATCTCTTTGAAAGCTTGATAATATTTTAGTCACATGCTTTTAATGGTTATGTAAAGAAAGAAAGACTAATGAGGTGAAAAAGAAAAGAAGAAACCAGTAACAAGATTGACAGAGAACAGATACAAGTGAGGAATGAAAAATAGAAAGAAGAAAGAGAAGAGGCGACAAATAATAATAAAGAGTGAATGACAATATTAATAATGCTACGTAAAACTAAAATACTTGGACCATTGGGCGAGTCCCGCTGTAAAGTGTCTTCTTACCGCTAAAATGTTACTTTTGAAATCAGTCGTTATTTGGTTTAATACGAGTGTCTCGCTCGCTATATATGTAAAGGTTTAATATGCGGGATTTAAAAAAATGTGTTTCTAGTCCTATATCCTCTCTTCTCATATTCACAACGTTAATTTCTCCACTCTATACTCTCTTCGTACTAACTTCTATCATACATACATACCATATACACAACATAATTTCTCTCACTCTCTCTCTCTCTCTCTCATTGTTTCTATCGTTCTCGCAATCGCCTCTAATATTTCTTTTTGACATAATGTATAATAGCTAAAAGCCGTAAGGATAACACGGTAATTATTACGTAGTTAGATCAACTTCAGCTCAGCAAACGTCCTGCGTCTCGTTTAGTTTTCTTTAGCAAAAAAACAAATGAAAAAAAAAACAGAAAAAAACCAGAATAAGAGAACAGAACATTCTTGCGATTTTTATTGTATTATTAGAAATATTAAATACATGATAAACCCTTCCTTTTTTTCGAGCGAGAACCATTTCGTCTGCTTGAAGCGAATAAAATTTTTCATTGGAAACGCGAATAATACATTGCGACTCGATAATTATACTACACGGCAGCGATCAAATAAAGAAAGAGATAATAATAAACAAAGAGAGAAAACGTTTACGAATTTTGGACGAATACGGTTCCTGATAAAATGTCTAATCAATTTCATAAAAAAAAAAAGAAGTAATAATAATAAGAGACAATAAAAGAACTATATACGGATATTACCAGCGATTTCTCACAGCTACTGACAGTATCACCGAGGATGATTCGCATGGGGAATTCCTAAAGACACCGTACAATCATCCAATTCTACCTGAATCATAATCACCGATCGAACACAATCATCACACGAAAAGATATCAACGGATAATTTGCAAAAATATTATTATTATTATTATTATTATTCAACAAGAAGAACGCTACTAATATCGCATACGCAGGTTAGGTCGAGAATAAATTTTTTTTTGGTAGCTAATTATCCCTGATTCACTTACCCAGAATCAAATACACGTATCAATTAAATAAAAAAATCAAACACTGGACCGTCAAGTGATTGGCGAATCGATTCTTAGTCCAAAAATGCGTACCCACACACGATTAAAATCTAGTCAATAAATTCATACCTCTACGCTAGACGAGTAGTGTGTGCGTGCACGTGTGACCTGTAATTTTGGATGTTGGTTGGGTGTGACTGTACCCGCTTACGGTATAAATTACAGCTTTTACAATTATAATCCGAGGTAGAAGAGGAATTATAACGGCGAATTGGTAGTGATATTAGTAGATCGATCGTAGGGTGTTTTCGTTTAGTTTATCCTTAGTTGTATCGTGAGTTTCGCGTGCGCGTCATCTTCTGGCTGATCTGCTCTTCCTGCAGTAGCTGATCCCGGAATTGAACGGTCTGACCGAGGGCGTCGTTCAGCACGTCGCGTTGCTGGACCAGAAGCTGCTGCCACTTTTGGATGTAAGCTACAACAGATAACATTTAATACCGTCAACCATGGGGACGTGATTGTGGTGTATAAAAGCGTTGATCCTTCAGCCGGCCGGCGTCTGGACGGCCAATGATAACGTTATTTTCTTTTTATATAATTGATTTTGGTTTTTGAGTTACGATGCACTTTTTTTAGTCTCGCTCGATGACCCAAGACTGATGATGATACTAGCTGATCTTGCAGACACACAGCCACCATCCAGCCCGTGAGTCTAATGCTGCTGCGACTCCCTAGATCTCTAACGAGGTCAAGGGGCCATCAATGTACTTTTAAACTAGTATTACCAGAGAAAAGATTGAAGGGTACACGCTTGCGTTATACAGTACTTGTACCTTGGTAAACAGTAAAGGCTTCATCCTGAGACTCTTATCAGTAGTCAGTACTGTAATCAACGACCGAATTATCTTCGTTGTTTGACAAGGTACCAGTATGCAGGTGCTCGTTAAACGTCAATTAAAGCGTGATAACGGTACACAGTTTTTACACGGAAACTGGTTCAATTGAGTCTTCTAATGATTTCAAGAGTCTATCAAAGAGATATATACAATTCATAATTTTTATTAATACTCGCAGCAAAGTTTACAGTCTCGCTGAACAAATTGGCAGCCTTTTCGTTCCTATGAGATTATTTCGAGAATTCCTGTATACGTAATATGTGGATTTGGTTACTTGATAATCTGCACCAGCAATTGCTGGTACATTTTGTGCATCCTTACCAGTATTGCTCCACAAAATTTTAGAAAAGCTCCGCACACTTTGGGACGCATCTCCTAAAAAAGTTACAGAGCACTGGATTTTAGACAATGCTTGGCTATTCGCGCGAAAATGTATACTTTGTGCTGGAGAACGATGTGATTTCACTAAGTGATGGATTGTCAGACTATATGTATAAGAGAAATGAAAAACAAATAGGCCATAAAAATGCTTGGAAATTGCTAATAATTTTTTATGCAGTGTCGAACTGTGTACCGTATATACATTTTTATATATTATAAATATTCATCTGGTTAGTACACAAACAGGTGCCACGAAGGGACACCCAGTTAGAATCAACGTACGTACGTATTAGCGTGGAAGAGTACACAAGACTGTTAAATTTATGGGAAATCCACAAAAATAAAATTTATTAACAATTTTCGAATAATACACATACAGTATGTAGCTGCGAATATATAGGGCGGGTTTTGAATTTTATAAACGAGACTAACTTTAGAAGAAAAGTCATGTACGCGCGTTCTTAGCGATTTATGTATTTTTTTTATCTAACGAAATTTTATTTATGCGGTCTGATCAATAGACAAATAATAACAATGCATCGATACTTTGGAAACCCGTATAGAGATGAGAAGCTTGAGATTTGCCTGCCGAAGCAAATTTTTTTATGAAATATATTTATATGCATATATATATACACAATTTAATAATATAAATACACGTGCCCGAAAACTGATAGAAAGCAGCTTTCCAAGGATACATATATATTTATATATATATATATATATATATATATGAGAGAAAAATCGATTGACAAAATTGTTAAGAAATATTATTTTTGAGGATTGCCTTCGTACTAAGGTATAACATTTATATACGTGTTTGCTAATGACTCCCGATGATCCGAATCAACGATTTAATTAGTTAGAGACATCTTTAGTGCGTATTAAGATACAAAGAGTAAAAGCTATTGTTTAAAAAAGCGCTTTATATTTTGCTCGCTGTTCGTACCGTCGGAAAATTGCTTTCGCTCTTTGAGACGTCTATGCAACGAGAACCGCCTCAGGTAGGGTGACTCAAACTTTGTTCTTTTCCGTCTCAAATCTGCAAGGGTTTCTGGCTCTTTACATTAAATTCATCATAAATAAAATACTGATATACGTGATTACAGTCAAACGGAATGAAATTATGATAAAAATTTGTACTGCGAATAAACGTCTAAATGAGAGCATATTCGTATATAAGACATTCGCGATATTATTATAATGCCCGTAAAATATCTGTGCGCGTGACAGAGCTTTCGGTACATTCGGCTATTTTCATTATAAAGATTTATTACGCGGGTACAGCATATAATCCACTTTGCAGTGGCCTCATCGTTGAGAAAGAAATTCACACGCGCATGCAGTCGTGCTAAAAACATTGAAGACCCTCGAGGGGTTTTCGTGCGAGATAGAATAAAACAAAAAGAAAAAAAAACATGGCAACACACGGCACACGATAAAGGCAAGAGTCGTGGAAAGCTCTCTTAATTCCTAACTGTAGTGACGTACAACAATTTAAAAAAATATGTATACTCTTAAATATCTGAAATAAAAAAGAAAAAACGTATTTAGATTAGATAAAATTCTATAATAATAATAATATTAAAATTCTAATCGTTATCAACTACGGGGGGGAAAGTAACAGGAAGTTTCGTGACGACAATCATTTCCAATCGAAATCAACGTCCCCCTCTGAATATTCTGATTCTTCGTGCTTTTGCATATAAACGAAGAAACCAACGTATATGCCCGGCAATATTAAAAGTAAAATTAGATTCTTGATCAAATTTAGCAGAAACCTCCAAAGCAATCTGCAGAACGATAGGAACCAGCCCGATCGTTTTAATACTGTTTCACTCTGTTCATCTTCAGATTTATCATTAAATATTCCTTTTCTACCGGAAGTCTCCACGCTGCCCTCGACCCTCGCGAACGAGCGAGTGTCGACCGTGACAGGTGGCAAATCCACAATAGTCTTCGAAGAAGAGTTGCGTCTCTTAACGATATCCGAAGTCGTATCAATAAATGTGTCATTCTTAGTACTCGAAAGATTTGAGGATCTCTTATATCCGGTTGTCGCGATAGTCACGTTGCAGGGTCCGTCAGTCATACGTCTTGGATTCGAATTAGCAGGGTTGAAAAATACGTCGTCATCGTGAAAGCTATCCTCCTCGTTCAGTTTCGTATAACTTGTCGAATTCAACATGACCCTCGACGTCCTCTTTTTCAAATTAAATACATGCTCCTCCGTTTCCGCATCGTTGCCATAGAAGAGATCATCCACGCTTTGCAAGGATGATTCTGGATCCGGAAGAGATATCATGTCGGCAAGATAATCGTCCATGCTCTCAGTGACACTGAGATCATTGTTGCTATCGGTGAATACGTTTCTTCGCACGCGGTCATTGAAAGTTCCGTTCCAATGATACTTGGAGTTTCTGAATGTCCCGAGAGTGCTGTGCTCCTTCTGAGCTTTCTTGATCTTGTTCGCAGGGGTGGACCTGGCGGTGAAGCTCTTGCTGAGAAATGTTTTCTTCCTGATAACGTTGGGATTGGAGCCGCGTATCTTCTTCAAGCTCGACTTGATAACAGTTTTGTATTCGCCAGCGTCAGAGTCAACGTCTGTCGATTTGCTGCTGGAATCATTGCCCGATAGGAATTCGTCCCTCCAGGGGGATCTGTTCCTTATCTCATTGTTGGATAACGTAAAGGTCGAATCAGACTGTACGTCACATTCCGAAATACTATCCGTACCGTCGTTTATTGTAATCGTAGTGTTTATCGTCGCGCTGCTGTCTCTCCGGGTGCGGCTTAACGTGAAGATTGAATTTGCCTTAGTCTTAGCGCGCGTATCTGTCATAAAACGCGATTCACAGTGATAACAGACATACCATATTTGTCATTCAATTCGATTATTATCAATAGCGTGGAAGCCTCCAGGTATTCGATAAGGGCTCGATATTTGGCCATGAGGAGAAAAAAAAGATGGGCCAAAAAAAATTCGCTAAGGAAGAAGGATCAGTTGATGCAAAGTAATAATTTATCGATTTGCAAGAGTAACGAAAGAGAATTTTCAATACGGGGATTAACAAGTATTAAGGGTTGCAAAACAAGTAAAATCAATACCAATACTGAATCTCGCACAAACCTTAGCGATTTTGCAGATGGGAATTAATGGGTAGAATAAAATACCTAATTTGGATTTAAAAATGTGCTAACTATGGATTAACTTGTACAAGAGAATCAAAATGCAATGCTAATGTTTGATGTACAATTGAGACACGTGGATGATAGGGGTAAGGGACAGTCTTACCTTCCTGATCGTAGTCCACCTCGTGTGTCGCACTGAAAACGCTATGGGCGTCATTGAGGAACTTGGTCGTGTTATCCATCACTACTTTGTGTTTGTCCAAAACCTCTTCCTCCAACAGTTGTAGCGCGGAGACCGCTTCGTGAAACGTGTACAGATCTTGCGAAAGTTCACCCTCCTGTAAATATTAACAGAGCAGGTTATACAGTGTAAAGTTTAAAAATATACATAGACTGGTATGAATATGGGAAAATGAACTGATTAACGATCAACGATCATGCAAATGTGGTTACACTGTACGATGATTAATGAAGGAAGTAAAAAAAAATAATGTAAAGTACAGTGGAACCTCACTTTCTATCTAGTGACGAAGAATAGTCATGTGATCTTACCTCGACTCTTGAAAAATTATTAAGAGACTAGCGAAATAAGTAACTGCTTATACTTTTTCATAAAATTCTGCATACCGCGACGAATTTATTCAATATATTTTTACAAGCAGTTATGCAGAAGGCAGTATATAGTTAGAAAAGAAAAATGAAGTTCCACAATGACGAAAGAACATGAAGCAGCACTAGAAGAGTTTATAAGTATGCGAGGAAGCGGAAAAGGATGAGAATCGCGACAAAGTAGAAATCTACGATCAATTTTCGATTTCAGGATGGAAATATTTTTTGGTCAATCATCTTGGCCTCGGTACTACCCTTACTAGACGGTATGACCTTCTGGAATGGAACAAGGATATTGAGACTGATTCAGAGTGGTTGTAATAAGAAAAGGAAAATCTACTCACATTAAGAGATCTCAGCTGTGCCAAATCGCTATCCGACAGAACACTGTTGTTTGATTGATCTTCAATCTTCAATCCTACGTCATCGTCGGTCTGCAAATTCTTCTGCTCGGTCGGATCTGTCGCAGCTAATTCCTTAACTCGATCCGCGTACCGCAAAGTATTTAAAGAGTGTTCACAGGAGCTCATACCAGGACTAATCATGGCGATCTAACAAAATATTAATAAAACTTAATAATAAGGTACCACTCGTGATACTCTACTGATCTTAATTATTATCAATCATTGCAATCCCCATAAAAATGCGATTCCAGACTAATTATCATGATATATAACTTACCATGCAGGTTTTTGATTTTTCACCAATAAAACTATCCCTAAGCACTTGAGTAAGTTTACTGGCTCTGAAGGGCAGATGCGTACCCTTACGACCTAACGCACGGATGCACTCCTTCAACGCCAGGAGAGATTTGTTGATCTCCGCGCCTTCCATTCCTGAGCGGATAAACAATTCACAGTTGAATATTGATTGATCGCCGGTATTTGAATGAAGTGTTCAAGAAGCCGTATCGTATTGGATAGGCTTCGCTATCCAAATGCACTTACGGGTCTGTCTATTGGCGGACGATGTGTCTGCACCTCTCTCGTTACCAGCAAGATCGATGAGGGAGAATTTACCATGAACTTTGTGCGTTCCTGGCGTCCGTGCTATTATTTGAAATACGGCATGCGACCTGGAGGAATTCGAATTCGCACTGGTCTGCCCACTGGTCCTGGCACTGTTGCCGTGCTGAATGAGTTTGAGAACTTCGTCGCTAGTTTCTACGACCTTCTCAGTCAAACCTACTATTTGAACCTGTTACGAAAAATATAAAGGGTTAATTGATCACGACCTACAGTCTCATAACAAATATAAGTGCTGATATAAAAAGTGTTAACTATACCTGCTGCTTGCCATCTTCCAAGACCCTGAGCTTCTCCTTGTCCGCTAAGAGGTCGAAGACCTTGCCGGAGTAGATCTCAAAGAAGCTGGCGGAGATGACGAGATTGAGCGCCCGGTACTTGGTGGATTTGTGACACTTGAAGACGTCCTTGGCTACCATGGCGTAAATGCCCTTCTTGCAGTCCTGCGTCTTACCGTTGAAGTCGCCACCCATCGTATGAGTCTTTCCACTTCCGGTCTGTCCATAGGCAAAGCACGTGGCCATACCGCCTTCGAAGATAGTTTGAACGAGCGGCTTGGCCGTGTATTTATAGACTATCTCGTTGGTGCATGTATCGTCAAAGGCATAGTCAAATCTGAACAGTTGGTTCTCCAGGTATTTCGTTAGGTCGACCTTGGCCTTTGGCTCATGGACGACCACTTGGTCCTTACTTGGTATACTTATCACGTCAACCTCCTTACGTGTCATTTCCTTCTTGTTAAGAGGACGCTTCCGCACGCAAACAGTTATCTGATGATCATCCACAGCATCCGATTCGCACAACGGCCTGAAGTCTATGCTGTTTTGATACTCCCTGCGCAAGAAAAACGTGTTTTAGCAATTCGTCGTTTAACATAAAGACTTCACACTTCAAGAGACTTACCTGATCATAGCAAGGAACTCCCAATTCGGATTGCCAGGATCCATATTCATAAGCGCCTCCTTCTCCTCCTTCAACTCTGCCTGCCGCTGTCTTCTCTCTTCGCGATTCTTCTTCAGCCGCTCCACTTCCTTCACGACGTTCGATCTCCTACCTCTTCCGTTCTCCACCTGGGCCTGCGTCGCAGCCATCTGCTGCTGCTGCTGTTGCAGTTGTTGTTGTTGTTGCTGCTGCTGCAGCTGCTTCTGCTTACTCAGTGGGGTGGCAGTTACAGGCGTCAGCGTCGGCACTGCCGACGTTGGTGGAATGTTCTCCACTTCGCGACGTCCTGTAAGACCCGAGACAGAATCACCATGGCCATTCGACGAAGTCACGGATGGCATAACATTCGTCGATCGACCTGCTTGCCGTGTTATTTGCCTGTTCGAGCCCGCTGAAATAAAATAATAATTTCACACAAACGATCATCAAACGTAACGTCCACCTCATTTATCAGTCAGCCTGAATATAAAAGTTCCAACCCCCTTAAATCAATTCTACGTCAGACTACGAAAACTGAAGCTTCACAAAGAATTTTCGTTAAAAAAAAAACACTGTTACGTCACAACCGGAAACATTTATAAGAACCCAACAAAAATTACCAGTGTCGTTATGTCCTATCAGCGAGTGAATGATATCCTGACGTTTCTCCTCGACAATTCTATTTCGCCTCTTGAAACAATGTATCAGAGGATCAAATTTCATTGCAGCTAAGGTTAAATATCAAATTTCGCTGAAGCGATCAATAACGCCAGCCGCGCGTAGCAAAATTGGGCAAAAGAAAAATAAATGTACGTAAGAAGCGCGATGAGCAGGCAGAAAGCAACCTCCCGCTGGAATACAATACGGCACACTGTCCGAGGTCCTTGCCCTTGTACGTTACATATAGTATGTATGAATATCGATAGAAGCTGGTGAACTCGCGTGAAACGGACGATACTTTAAGGCAGTGGTGGTTCAACACCCTGTACACGGAACTACCCCTAGCTACCAAAACCTGATTGGGGCGTAAAGATAGCCCCGTACAGTCGGACATTTTACAAGAAAAATGTTCATGGTGTCCCAACTAGTCTCAATTAGGAAAAAAATGACTACTGAGGATATATATATATATATATTGAGGTTACTGAATTCACACTTACCTTTTACTGGAATAGACGGCCTGGTCGAGTGCTGTAGGTAAAAAGAGAAACATATCTTTAGTCATTATCCTTTAGTGAAATCGATAACGTAACCTTTCCGTGCGACAAAGCGAAGCCAACAAAATGACAGATAAATACTCAGTGCTGAAAATCAAAAGATATTTATAGACAGACGTGTGATTCTCCCTTGTTTATGCGTATGATACATTGGTGCTTTGATCAGAAGGAGTGGCTGCTTGATAAATGCAAATGACGTCTGTGCAATTGGGTTTACGGACGAGTAAAGAGAGCCTTAGGATTACGCGTGAAATTTGAAAATCCGATATCGTCAAATTTTGTCCCCAATTATTTTCGAATTACTTTTTGTTCTTCGTCGCTACAGAGAGTTCAATTTTTTATTTTCTGCGCCTGTAAAACCAATTTCGTGTGATTAATATTTTTCTATGTAAGATCTTGCGATGAAACGTCACGTACGAAGACCGTGTATTGATCTTTACGACTAGTCTGACTAAACGCCAAGGGTGGTTCATACGTGGTAGCCCGATGAAATGCAAGAAATAAATTAACGTAGGGGAAACGCGTGACTGCAGTTTTTTTATGAGAACGGCTTTAAGCGAACACGAAGCAAATATTTTTTGTCTTTTCTTCCACGTGGACGAGAAACTCTTCGGACACGAGGTCGTGAAGAAAAATAACAGGGTGCTAAAATGAGAACAAAAAAAATTTTCAGAAACAGACAAGTGAATCGAAAGACAGTGGCTCCGAAACAATTTTGTAAAAGTGCATGGAAAAGAGAGAGAGAGAGAGAGAGAGAGAGAGAGAGAGAGAGAGAGAGAGAGAGAGAGAGAGAGAGAGAGAGAGA